>JABMCL010001517.1:132500-140000 GCA_018857735.1 Alviniconcha marisindica
CACAACACACACACACAACACCACACACACACACACACACACACCACACACACACACACAACACACACAGCACACATCACACACCACACACACACACACACACACACACACACACACACACACACACACACACACACCACACCACACACACACACACACAGAGTAACTGCAGCCTACCGTAGTGATGGGAGCACCACTGCATGGACGTTCTCAGCCGGAGGCTATCATGTATTATGGGAATTTCCGATTTGGGTGTTATGTATTGTGTATCTATAAACTCCATCCCTGCCACTTTAGTGTGTGACCTCGTAGTGAGTTCTTTTCCAGCGTTTGTCCAGGCTGACCTCCTTGGGGTGCAAGGGTGCTATTTTGTCCAGGCTGACCTCCGGCTTGGGGTGCAAGGGTGCTGTTTTGTCTAGGCTGACCTCCTTGGGGTGCAAGGGTGCTGTTTTGTCCAGGCTGACCTCCGGTTGCAAGGTGTGTTTTGTCAGGCTGACCTCCTTGGGGTGCAAGGGTGCTGTTTTGTCCAGGCTGACCTCCTTGGGGTGCAAGGGTGCTGTTTTGTCCAGGCTGACCTCCTTGGGGTGCAAGGGTGCTGTTTTGTCCAGGCTGACCTCCTTGGGGTGCAAGGGTGCTGTTTTGTCCAGGTGACCTCCGGCTTGGGGTGCAAGGGTGCTGTTTTGTCCAGGCTGACCTCCTTGGGGTGCAAGGGTGCTGTTTTGTCCAGGCTGACCTCCTTGGGGTTCAAGGGTGCTGTTTGTCCAGGCTGACCTCCTTGGGGTCAAGGGTGCTATTTCGTCCAGGCTGACCTCCGTTGGGGTGCAAGGGTGCTGTTTGTCCAGGCTGACCTCCTTGGGGTGCAAGGGTGCTGTTTCGTCCAGGCTGACCTCCTCGGGGTGCAAGGGTGCTGTTTTGTCCAGGCTGACCTCCTTGGGGTGCAAGGGTGCTGTTTTGTCCAGGCTGACCCCGGCTTGGGGTGCAAGGGTGCTGTTTTGTCCAGGCTGACCTCCTTGGGGTGCAAGGGTGCTGTTTTGTCCAGGATACCTCCTCGGGGTGCAAGGGTGCTGTTTTGTCCAGGATGACCTCCTTGGGGTGCAAGGGTGCTGTTTTGTCCAGGCTGACCTCCGGCTTGGGGTGCAAGGGTGCTGTTTTGTCCAGGCTGACCTCCGGCTTGGGGTTCAAGGGTGCTGTTTTGTCCAGGCTGACCTCCTTGGGGTGCAAGGGTGCTGTTTTGTCCAGGCTGACCTCCTTGGGGTGTCAAGGGTGCTGTTTTGTCCAGGATGACCTCCTCGGGATGCAAGAACGCTACGATTTTGAGGGTTCACTGAAAACCAGTGACCTAAACGAAGGACTGGGACGGTAAACATGCGATATCTGGCGTCAGTGAGATCAGCAGGAAAGAGGTATGGCCACGTCTGGCAGAACCCTAGCTGAACCTGAAAGTGTGTGTAAAGCTGTGCTGTACCTATTTTAGTGTGTGTGTGTGTGTGTGTGTGTGCGTGTGCGTGTGTGTGTGTGTGTGTGTGTGTGTGTGTGTGTGTGTGTGTGTGTGCTGTGTGTGTGCGTGTGGTGTGTGCGTGTGTGTGTGTGGTGTGTGTGTGTGTGCGTGTGTTGTGGGTGTGTGTGTGTGTGTGTGTGTGTGTGTGTGTGTGTGTGTGTGTGTGTGTGTGTGTGTGTGTGTGTGTGTGTGTGTGTGTGTGGTTGTGATGTGTGTGTGTTGTGTGTGTTTGTGTGTGTGTGTGTGTATGTTGTGTGTGTGTGTGTGTGTGTGTGTGTGTGTGTGTGTGTGTGTGTGTGTGTGTGTGTGTGTGTGTGTGTGTGTGTGTGTGTATAAACTAGCAAAACACCTGGGCTTCGGCCGGCTCTTCCGCCACAGGAATGGAAGCGATGAAGCTATTTTCGATGATTCGGTTGTTGACACAGAGACATACATAGAAGGGGGAAAAAAGAAGAAGAAGAAGAAGAAGGGGGAAAAGAAAAAGAAAGAAAAAAAGGTTGCACATTTTCCATGATTTGTGTTCGTAATCCTAGCAGAGAATAGACCAGGAGCTGTAAGTCGGGGCTCTGGTATAAGTTATGTGGAGAAGATCTGACGAAGACGAGCTCAGGAGCTGTGTGAAAGCCGAGGTGGCCGTCCTGGGCTCCCCGTCACTAATAGGCCTTATGGTTTCTGTGGACGTAAAGCATCACTGAACTCGAACTGCCGTGGTACATAGGATTACAGAGCTCAGGAGCTGTGTGAAAGTCGAGGTGGCCATCCTGGACTCCCGTCACTAATAGGCCTTATGGTTTCTGTGGACGTAAAGCAACATTGAAACAAACAAACAAACAAACAAAAGAGAGAGATATTTAGCTTCCGACCGAGATTTGAACTCAAGATTGCCGCCGGCGTGAGAGCTAGGTCAGAGCGTTAACTACGGAGCGAAGCGGGGACACAGTTAAGTTTATGATTACACCCTCCCTTTACTTCACACAGTGAACTCAGTCGTCCGCTTCAATCATCTCTAGATAGCGTTACTGGGTTAATTACCAAAAGCAGTATTACCCATACTATATATATACATATAGCTACACAGGACCCCCGTAGATCGTGTCCCAAGAAATCACCACACCAAGTTACATCTCAACAGGTTCAGCCGGTGGACTCCAAATCACTGAAGGCGTTGACAAAGACAGACAGACACTGTTACATCTCAACAGGTTCAGCCGGTGGACTCCAAATCACTGAAGGCGTTGACAAAGACAGACAGACATCGCAGACCACCAGTGACTGACGAGACTCTTCTTAATTTTAAATTTTAGAAGATGAGTAGAGCCGTTTGTGAGATTTGCCTAAGGCAGCCTCAGGGAAAATGTCCTATTCCTCATCGATTCAAGCTGCCGAGGAATATTTTCCGCTCCCCCCCTCCTCCCGCCCCCCCCCCCCCCCCCCACCCCCCGCCCCCCCCTCCCCCCCCACCCCCCCCCCCTCCGTGCACCTAGGTACATGGGTCTGCAGCAGCGTTTCCATTTATTGCACAGTCTTCACCAATCACAGACCAGCGAGTGATTCTCTGTGCCAATTAATCTTCTTGCAGGAATGTCGCATAAATAAAACTGGCTGAGCTTCCTCGCTCGCTATTCTGGTTCCGTCTTATCGAGAGGTACTAAAAGAGTCAGCGACAGACAGAGAGGAGGAGTGGCCGATTCCACCTGTTGTCTGCCGGATGCCCTTGGCAACACCAGCGAGTGTTTGTTACGGACACCAAGCGGAAACTGGGAAATGAAGTGCGTGCCGGCGTGTGCTCGGCTGCTGACAATTAAGATATGGCCTGGATTAAGCTGAAGTTAGTCCTGCATGCAAACCAGCCCGACTTCTGTAGGTGTTGGGACTGACCAGCAAGTTTTTTTAGTTTTTGGTGCGTGCGTGTGTGTGTGTGTGTGTGTGTGTGTGTGTGTGTGTGTGTGTGTGTGTGTGTGTGTGTGTGTGTGTGTGTGTGTGTGTGTGTGTGTGTGTGTTTTAGGACACTTTCTGCACACTCTCTATCATTTCTGCCCAGTTATTAATAATATAACATTGATAGATTATTTATGGCGCCCCATCCTGTAAGAGCGCTTACAAAGACATGAGGATACGCTCATTTCATCACACACACACACACACACACACACACACACACACACACACACACACACACACACACACACACACACACACACACACACACACACACACACACACACTTATTCACTTAATTACTACCTCTTTATTGCTGCGGGTTACGTATGTAACAGTCTGTTAATGGTTTCCTTACCTTAACAATAGGATTAATAATAAATACATTTGTAATGCACTGAATTCATCCGTGTCATACGTACATGTGTAAAGTTCAAAGCGCAATATTGTCGAACTAAACTAAAACATCTTATGAACAAACACGTTAGGGGGAAAAAGGGGTGGGGGGAGGGGGTTATAGCCAAATATTGGTAACACAGTACCAAAACATTAATACGCAAACTTAACTGCATTAAATAGCTCTCTCTCTCTCTCTCTCTCTCTCTCTCTCTCTCTCTCTCTCTCTCTCTCTCTCCTCTCTCTCTCTCTCTGTCTTCTGTCTTCTGTCTGTCTGTCTGTCTGTCTGTCTGTCTGTCTGTCTGTCTGTCTGTCTCTCTCTCTCTCTCTCTCTCCTCTCTCTCTCTCTCTCTCTCTCTCTCTCTCTCTCTCTCTCTCTCTCTCTCTCTCTCTCTTCTCTCTCTCTCTCTCTCTCCCCACACACACACACACACACACACACACACACACACACACACACACACACACACACACACACACCACATCCTCACTCACTACTCTCTCTCTTTCACACACCACACACACACACACACACACACACACACACACACACACACACACACACACACACACACACACACACACACACACACACACACACACACACACCGTTGCCTTAAATGCTGACAAATAAAAGCAAGGTGAACAGGTTCACACGCAAATTGCTTGTCTCGAACTTCACACGGCCTTTTATCAGTCGGGTCGACACAAAAACAAAAAACAAAAACAAAAAAGGCGGGACAATCAGCTACGTGATATATCAGATCGCTTAAAAAAGGCAGAAAAAAAAAGCATGTTTGTCAACGTGAAAGCATGCTATCAATGTCTAACCAGCTAAGCCAATCAATGCAGCCCCAGAACCCAAACCAGTATATAGCCACGTGACAAATAGACCCCATGTCATCAGCATTGGTACTTGGCCAGTTTCTGTTTTGTGTCCTTGGCAAACGTCACTGCTCCATGTCAGAGGTGAGGGGCGACAGATGGAATCGTCTGCTCTAACTCTCACTGACTCTTTTATTATTCCTCGATAAGACGTGGCCAGAATAGCAGCGGTGAGGGTGTGGCGTAGTCGTAGTGGTTGGGGGTACAGTTCGGAGGTAGGGGGTTGGGGTGGGTGTGGAAGAGGAAATGTAGAAATATAAAAAGTCCCCGGAAGAAATATGTGAGTAGTGTGTATGTGTGTGTGTGTGTGTGTGTGGGGTGTGTGTGTGTGTGTGGGGTGGGGGTGTGTGTGTGTGTGGGGTGTGGGGGGGAGGAGAGAGAGAGAGAGAGAGAGTAGAGAGAGAGAGAGTGAACTTGTTACTTAGTGTGCTCTGTGCGTAGTGTGGTGCATGTTGTGTGTAGTGTATGTGTGGTGTTTGTATGTGTGTGGTGTGTGTGTGTGTGTGTGTGTGTGTGTGTGTGTGTGTGTGTGTGTGTTGTGTGTGTGTGTATGTGTGTGTGTTTGTATGTGTGTGTGTGTGTGTGTGTGTGTGTGTGGTGGTGGTGGTGTGTGTGTGTGTGTGTGTGTGTGTGTGTGTGTGTGTGTGTTGTGTGTGTGTTTGTATGTGTGTGTGTGTGTGTGTGTGTGTGTGTGTGTGTGTGTGTGTGTGTGTGTGTGTGTGTGTGTGTGTGTGTGTGTGTGTGTGTGTGTGTGTGTGTGTGTCCCTTTGTGTCTGTGCCTGCCGACACAGCAGTAAAAAGCAGATAAATACAGCGAAGTTGATTATATATGAGCACTGAAACAATAACTACACCTTAAGAGCACCTAGCTCTCATCCACCAAATCACCTAATCGTCCAACTACTCACACTCTCAATGAGATACCCCAGCCAGTACTACTACTTATTTACTACCCCAACCAGTACTACTACTTACTTACTATCCCAACCAGTACTACTACTTACTTACTACCCCAACCAGTACTACTACTTACTACACCAACCAGTACTATTACTTACTACCCCAACCAGTACTATTACTTACTACCCCAACCAGTACTACTACTTACTTACTACCCCAACCAGTACTACTATTTACTTACTATCCCAACCAGTACTACTACTTACTACTCCAACCAGTACTGTTACTTACTACCCCAACCAGTACTACTACTTACTACCCCAACCAGTACTACTACTTACTACCCCTACTACTTACTACCCCAACCATTACTACTACTTACTACCCCTACTACTTACTACCCTAACCAGTACTATTACTTACTACCCCAACCAGTACTACTACTTACTACCCCTACTACTTACTACCCCAACCAGTACTATTACTTACTACCCCTACTACTTACTACCCCTACTACTTACTACCCCAACCAGTACTACTACTTACTACCCCTTAATTTCTTACTACCCCAACCAGTACTACTACTTACTACCCTTACTACTTACTACCCCAACCATACTATTACTTACTACCCCAACCATTTCTACTACTTACTACCCCTACTACTTACTACCCCAACCAGTACTATTACTTACTACCCCCAAACCCGTACTACTACTTTCTACCCTTACTACTTACTACCCCAACCATTACTCTACTTATTTCCCCTACTACTTATTTCCCCTAAAACCCTTACTACCCCAACCATTGCTACTACTTACTACCCCTATTACTTACTTCCCTTACTACTTAGTACCCAACCAGCACTACTACTTACTACCCCAACCAGTACTACTACCTACTACCCCAAGCAGTACTATTACTACCACTACTTGCCACATTCACACTCTCAGTCAGTCACAAGGGGTCAGTGAGACCGTCTCGATCGATTTGCACTCAGGATCTATAGCACACGCCACACGCCCCCGGGTTTCTGGTAGATGCACTCTGGACTATAATGCAGCTAGGTTAGGAACAGAGCTAGGTTAGAAAAACGAGTAACCCCTGTGACTCATCCATCAGTCATATAAAAGGACCCCGTTATACCGACCTGGTCCAGGGTGTCGCTGGGTAAGCTACGTTTTCCCGTCATGACCTCTCCCGATAAAAAATTTTTAAAAAAAAAAAAAGAAAAATCCTCCCCCCCAGTTTTATCTGCTATGTAGTTGCAGACAGTGAAGAAAAAGACCCGCCCCGTCTCTCTCTCTCTCTCTCTCTCTCTCTCTTCTCTTCTCTTTTCTCTCTCTCTCCCTCTCTCTCTCTCTCTCTCTCTCTCTCTCTGTCTGCCTGTGGGTCGGTCGGTCGTCTGATGTCTGTCTGTCTCTGTCTCTGTCTCTGTCTCTGTCTGTCTGGCTCTGGCTGGCCTTCTCTTCTTTTTCCCCCTTTGTCTGTCTTGTCTTTTTGTCTCTTTTTCTTTTTTCTCTGTCTTTTCCCCTGCTCTCTTGTCTTCTGTTGTCTTGTCGCGTCTTTTCTCTGTTTCTTCTTCTTCTCTTCTCTGTCTCTGTCTTTTTCTGTCTGTCTTCTGTCTGTCTGTCTTCTGTCTGTCTGTCTCTTCTCTCTCTCTCTCTCTCCTCCTCTCTTTTCTCTCTCTCTCTCTCTCTTCTCTCTCTCTCCCCCTCTCCCCCTTCTCTCAGTCCTACCCCCTGCAGTTGGAGACAGTAAAAGACAGACCTGCACCACGTGGGGGGCCGGGCTTCATGAGATTACTGTCTGGTGTCCTCGTCGGTTTGTTGACAAGGAAAATATAGGGAATTAAAGATAGTGTCTGTGCTCTCTCCTTTTGG
>JABMCL010001517.1:145000-147500 GCA_018857735.1 Alviniconcha marisindica
TGTGTGTGTGTGTGTGTGTGTGTGTGTGTGTGTGTGTGCGTGCGTGTGTGCGTGCGTGCGTGCGTGCGTGCGTGGTGCGTGCCTGTGTGTGTGTGTGTGTATACGTGTGTGTGTGTGGGGGGGGGGGGGGGGTGCTTGTTGGTGGTGTGTATGTGCATATGTGTGAGTGTCTGAGTGTGCCTGTGTGTGTGTCACAGTGTGTGCGGGCGTGCGGGCGTGCGTGCGCGTGCGTGTGTGCGTGAAACAAACGTTCTGCACAGTCAAAGCGCATGTCAAATCAGGTCAGCCATTTTCATCTGCAAAGCTAGATCAGTTCGTCTTGTATGCCTTCGTCCCTCGGCCCAGAAACGACGCCTAAATGTCTGTGCTGCTCATAGCAGTGTGCTGCTCATAGCAGTGTGCTGCTCACAGTTAGCTTCAGTTAGCTTCAGTTCAGAAACCTAAACGTTCGTCTTGATATTACTTGTGCAGTTCACAGGACGTTGAAAGCCCAATACAAGAGAACGACCACCTGGGGAGAGACTATATACTAGTGGCTCTCTTAAGTCTGTTTTGTTGTTGTTGTTTTCTTCTTTCTTTCCTCTTTTTTCTTTTCTTTCTTGTTCTTGTTCTTGTTGTTCTTCTTCTGCGCCCTGATATAACCGCATCGGTTGACAGGGCGTAAAACACAAATTTACTTACCTACTTACTTACTTCTTCTTCTTCTTCTTCTTCTTCCCTTTTTCTTCTTCTTCTTCTTCTTCTTCTTCTTCTTCTTCTTCTTCTTCTTCTTCCCTTTTTCTTCTTCTTTTTCTTCTTCCTCTTCTTTCTTCTTCTTCTTCCCTTTTTCTTCTTTTTCTTCTTCCTCTTCTTTCTTCTTCTTCTTCTTCTTCTTCTTCTTCTTCTTCTTCTTCTTCTTCTTCTTCTTCTTCTTCTTTCCTTCCTGTTCTGGCTGAAAACACCAATTGTTGACTGGCGTAAAACCAATGTACTTAATTCTTCTTCTTCTTCTTCTTCTTCTTCTTCTTCTTCTTCTTCTTCTTTTTCTTTCTTTCTTCTTCTTCTTCTTCTTCTTCTTCTTCTTCTTCTTCTTCTTCTTCTTCTTCTTCTTCTTCTTCTTTTTGATGGTCCTTCCCTTTTTTGTTTAAACTGTATCCTCCATATTTCTTTGTCGGTGACCCCCTCCCGCACTGGGCTACTGCTGACGCATATATTAAGGTCCCCTCTGTTCAGAACCCGGAACAGACATCTCGTTTTTGCTTTAAAGCCTCGAGTAGGTCAGACTATATATAGCCATGCATAATTATGCCTCGCCCACTGCCCGTTCACCTTCATTTTCTCCCCCAAAACCCTCTTCCTACTTTTTAATTGCGTTAGTTTGGGCTAAGGCAGTTTCCCGTGTGAACATAATATTGGAAATTTGTAAGCGCCCTGCCTATCAAAATAATTTAAAAGACCAAGGCGCTTACAAAAGTAACAATAGTGACAGCACGCTACAACATAACATACAATTTAACAAAATACACATTCACTTACTTCATAGCACAGAGAGAGAGAGAGAGAGAGAGAGAGAGAGAGAGAGAGAGAGAGAGAGAGAGAGAGAGAGAGAGAGAGAGAGAGAGAGAGAGAGAGAGAGAACCACACACACACACACACACACACACACACACACACACACACACACACACACACGTACACACACACACACACACACACACACACACACACACACACACACACACACACACACACACACACACACACACACACACACACACACACACACTAATTGACAAAGAATACAAATCAGTCTTCCAGATATACGATATCGGTTTCATGTCCACCACCACTTATGCAACAGTTCTTCTTATGTAATGTACACACACACACACACACACACACACACACACACACACACACACACACACACACACACACACACACACACACACGTGTGTGTGTCTGTATATATGTATTAGACAAGGTGGTCTTAGATGAAGGTTTCCATTGTCTTCTGTCCACTTCCGGCTAGACCCTAGCCGGGCGGGATTTGAACCATGATGATGTTTATGGGGCTTGCATGCTGACATCCTCGTGTGTGTGTGTTTTCTTTTTGCCAGACTCGGCGACAACTTGAAATAGGCTGTGACAATGTCGCCACCTGCGACACAAGTCGCACAACGATCCTCATTGTTCCAGAGGAACCACAAGAGCGTTATCGCTGAATGAGCAGTTGCGCTATCTATGTCAGTGTGTGTGTGTGTGTGTGTGTGTGTGTGTGTGTGTGTGTGTGTGTGTGTGTGTGTGTGTGTGTGTGTGTGTGTGTGTGTGTGTGTGTGTGTGTGTGTGTGTGTGTGTGTGTGTGTGGAGAGAGAGAGAGAGAGAGAGAGAGAGAGAGAGAGAGAGAGAGAGAGAGAGAGAGAGAGAGACTCTCTCTGTGTGAAAGACTGTGTGTGTGTGTGTGTGTGTGTGTGTGGTGTGTGTGTGTGTGTGTGTGTGTGTGTGTGTGTGTGTGTGTGTG
>JABMCL010001517.1:162500-165000 GCA_018857735.1 Alviniconcha marisindica
GTCCCTAATAAGCCTCATGGTTTCTGTGGACGTAAAGCAACACTTGAATCAAATCGATCTTCCTTCAAAAGCCGGGACGAGAATGGGCCGTGTCGTTAACGAGACGAGCGTTGCACGCGTGAAATGTTTCAAAGACAAACACTGGAGCAGGGGCGAGGGGAGGACGGCTTTTGAGAGACGGTTTAATAATAATTAGGGACGAGCGAATTAGGCTTCTGATGACGGGTTGGAACACACATTTACAGGCTTTCCCTAATGCGTAGATACCAGCTGGCGTGGGGTGGGGGGTGGGGTGTCACTTCTGAGAGAAGTAAGTAAACAGGTGTTTAACGTCCACAGAAACCATGAGACTTAGGAACAGGGGAAGGCCGTGTGTGGGGGCGAAGGGGAGAAGACGCGAACAGCTCGTCCGCGCGCTCCGACCCGCAAAGACCGACTGAAGAGACCGTCAGCCACCGCCAGAACAACGATGTTAAGGAGGTGGGGACCCCGCCGGTGCGAAGCAGCTTGTGTACATCGCTAACTGCTGTTTCAACAGCTGTGCGGAACAAAGTCACAAAGACAATGTCCGAAGAGCAACTGCTGAGGAACAACAGAAGCAAAAGATCGTCCAACTTCGGAGCCCAGCTCCACCTCCCTGCTCTTGATCTGTCCTGGGCTCTCTTGAGGATCCATCTCTACCTCCCTGCTCTTGATCTCTCCTGGGCTCTTTTGAAGGTCCAGCACCACCTCCCTGCTCTTGATGTCTCCTGTGTTCTCTTGACGATCCAGCTCGACCTCCCTGCTCTTGATGTCGCCTGGACCAGCAGATGATTGTCAAACTCTCTATGAGAGCCCCGCTCGACCTCCTTGCTCTTGATCTCTCCCGGACTCTGGATTAGAGCCCAGTTCCACCTCCCTCCTTTTGATCTCACCTGGACTCTGAGAGACGAGATGGAGCGCATATTTATGGGTTTTCCCTAACGCGTAGATACCCGCTGGGGTGGTGGGTGGGGTCGGGTGGGCGGCGGGAGGGAGGTGGGGCTGGGGGGTGGGGGGGGGCACTTCTGAGAAACGGGATGGAACGCACATTTCTGGGTTTTCCCTAACGAGTAGATGCCCACTGGGGTGGCGGGTGGGGATGGAGGGGGAGGGGGGGGGGGGATGGGGCACTGCTGACAGACGGGATGGAGCGCGCATTTATGGGATTTCCCCAACGTAGATACCCACTGGGGTGGTAGGCGGGTGGGGGATGGAGGGGATTTCCCTAACGCGTAGATACCCGCTTGAGTGGCAGGTGTGTGGGGGTGGGGTGGGGGGGTGAGTAAGAGACGGGATGGAGCGCGATATGGATTCCCCTAACGCGTAGATATCCGCTGGGTGGCAGGTGGGGGGGGGGGGGGGGGGAGGGGGTAGGCACTACTGACAGACAGGATGGAGCGCGCATTTATGGGCTTTCCCTAACGCGTAGATACCCGCTGGCAGGGGCAGGGAAAGGGAAGCGAGCGAAGAGAGTCTCTTGACAGACGGCAAGGAGCGCATATGGGCTTCCTCGAGAGCGTAGCTACCATCCAGAATTCGAACAGAAGCGTCGTTGGCGGCCACCGAGCAGTCCTGCCCATGCTGCCACCTCAGTCATGCCAGTCGCCACAGTGAACGGGTACGGTGCCGGAAGTCGTTGACGACCACCGAGCAGTCATGTCCATGCTGCCACCTCAGTCATGCCAGTCGCCACAGTGAACGGGTACGGTGCCGGAAGTCGTTGGTTTGGGAATGCAGCGCGCTGCGGTGGCTGCAGGTCAGTTCAGAACATGTTCAGTTCAGCTCAAGATGGTATCTGTGCGCTCGGAAAAGCCCATAAGCGCTCCACCCCGCCTCTCAGAAGTGTCCCCGACGTTGCCTTTAATTGAAACGGTTCCAACGTTCGTCTGACTGATGATGGCCCTCTCTCGTCACTTTCAAGAAAAATCGGTGGCTGCAATGCTTCGGTGCACTCAGTATACGTTATTGCTGTGTGCCTCTTTGCACGGCTCTGTCTCGTAATTAAAACAAAACAAAAACAACTTAAGCATGTGGACATATAATACAGACACCAGACATACATAATAAATACAAAGTTAATAAAATTATGCACAGACTACATAATGATGACAAAGAAAAGGTCAAAACAAAAATAGTGAGGACAAGAATACATAAACGAAGCTACGGGCAGACACTCACAACCCCCCCCCCAAAAGAAAAAAGAAAGAAAAAAGAACGACAACAAACAAAACAGCAAAAACAACAAAAAACAACTACAACAAAATAAAAACAGGCGCAACAACAGCAGTAACGACAACATGTAAAAAGGGAGGAAAGAATGCGACAATGACAACAACAGCCGGTGGGGACAGAGGAGAGGAGAGGGGAGGGGAAGTGCAAAAAGGATTGGGGGGAGGGGGGGGGGGGGCGCGGGTGAGGGGAATCTGGTTCATAATCCAGTACCTTGGAGTCTGGCCGGAAACAGTGGCACGGTCTGAAT
>JABMCL010001517.1:170000-182500 GCA_018857735.1 Alviniconcha marisindica
TACAGCTTTTATAACGTCATTAATTTCTTCCGCAAAGAATTTATCTTTCAATAAAGAATTATTAAATTTCCACAATAGTTTGTTTTTAGACTCTTTCCCTAATGTCAACATCAGTGTGATCATAGAATGATCTGTTCTGTACCCAGCCTTAATGTCGGCATTTGTAACAAAGGTGGACAGAAGGTCTGAAATCAAGAAAAAAATCGAGTCTACTTTGCTGAAGCGGTGTATTTCGACGCCATGTGTATCTCTCATTTCGGGATAAAGTTCCCTCCAGATATCCAAAAGGTCAATATTTATCATTAGATTGTCCACCTGTTCTTGTGCTTTGATATTATTATGGTGCTTATAATTGTAATAGTCTAATGTATAGTCCAAGACTAAATTCCAGTCACTTCCAATAATAATGTTTTCAAAACCAACATCGTTTATCCGTTCTTCAAGTTCAGCGTAAAACTCTGGATCATCACGGTTAGGCCCATACAGACTGACTATCAAAAAATCCCTACCCATTATTGTTACAGTAACAAATATGTAGTTTCCTAAGATATCCTTGTACACTTTTTTCACTAACAATTCTAAATTATTGTTGAATAATATGGCAACACCTCTCGAGTTTGAGTTATACGATGCAAAGTAAGACTTATATCCCCACTCAGCCCGAATACAGTTCTCCATTTTTGGGTCAAAATGAGTATCCTGCAATAGATATATAGAGTACGATTTTTGTCTTAAGTAATGAAACACATCTCTTCTTTTACGCGGGTCGGAGAGGCCCTGGCAGTTCACTGAAACAATCTTAACAGTATTACTCATTGTCCAAGTTTGGTACTATAGCAAGGAGACCACCTTCCACAGGCTGCAGTAACTAGGACAAACAAAACAAATAACACTACTATGTGAACAAAGTTCACAAGACTCCAATACAATGCCAATGGGAAAAGATCCACACTGTGAACTACATGTACATTCAGCACGCACCTAGCGAGATAACTAAAAATCACATCTATGTCAGTATTCTTCATTGGCCAAGCATTACAGAGTGCTGGCACAGGCACACGCAAACGTCGTATAAAGTTAAAACCATTGTTCAGTATGCACGTGGTCATATATACAGTGGCCGTTGCTGTCAAGATAAAACAAAAAAACACGCAAACAAATACACAGAAAAGATACATGATGTACAGATCAATATAGTCCAACAAGGAATATCTAAGACAAAGAATTATGGGGGAAAGGGGGTGGGGGGGGGAGAAGAAGAAGAAGAAAAAAAAGTGTTTTCCTGGTGAAATCGCTGGTCTGGCAGCGCAAAAATTAATTTCAAACATCACGTTTGGCTTTACAGTAATATTTACATTCATACATTCAAAATGCTCGATGCAAGCTTCCAACTTTTCTCTCGGGAGGGGGTGGGGGGCGAAGGAAAGAGGGCGCACGCGATGGAGGGCGAAGCGAAAAAAGAAGATGGACAAGGAGAAAGGGGGGGGGGGAGAGCCAAACACACACGCACACGCACACACGCACGCACGCACACACACACACACACACACACACACACACACACACACACACACACACACACACACACACACACACACACACACACACACACACACACACACACACACAACACACACACACACACACACACACACACCAAGTGGCACGAAGAGAAGAGAGGAGGCAGACTCCTTTGGCTTTCAGCATCGCAAATGAAGTTTGTATGACAACCATAGGACCAATTCAAAAGCTCGATCGTTCAAACGATGTATCAAACACAGTTCAAAGTACAAAATCGTGCGTGCGTGCGTGCGTGCGTGCGTGCGTGCGTGCGTGCGTGCGTGCGTGCGTGCGTGCGTGCGTGCGTGCGTGCGTGCGTGCGTGCGTGCGTGCGTGCGTGTGTGTGTGTGTGTATTATGAGAGACCAAAAGACACAATAAGAAGAAAATGGACGTCTTTCAATCTGACAGAGCAAAACGTATACAAGTTTGATAACTCTCTGTTCTGTTTGGGGCGGGCAAAGAGAGGACTGGGTCGGAGTGGGGCGGTGCATATGATTCCGGGAGTAACTGGTGCACCCAATACACTTGTTGAAGAAATCCAATATTTTCTTAATTTATTCATTTAAACCTCCCCCTCCCGCTCCCCACCCCCATCTTATTCTGTGAAGGGTAACTTGTTTCCTTATTTGTTGTTATTGTTGTTTCTTTATTTTGTTGTTCTTTGTTTTTCTTGTTGCTTTTTTTCTTCTTTTTTTCTTCTCCTTTTTTCGAAAATGCCAGCTAAGTACAAAAACAAAACAAAAAAAATCGGCAAAATGCCCTTTTTAACGCATGAATTCATGTTTTCACCAAGAACAAGGAAAAAAGGGAAACGACTTGTCTATATGCTTTGTGTCGTGCCCATGGTAATCGACTGAGTGTGAGCAATGTCCAAAGTCTTTTCAAACAGGCCGCGCTTGTATTCGTGGTTATGGGTGTTTGCCGAGATCTGTTATCAAAAAGCCTAGGATGTTTTGTGAACGTAAAATCCATTCGCTGTGGTAATTGTGTGTGCGCGCGCACCCGTGTGTGTGTGTGTGTGTGTGTGTGTGTGTGTGTGTGTGTGTGTGTGTGTGTGTGTGTGTGTGTGTGTGGTGTGTGTGTGGTGTGTGTGTTGTGGGAGTTTTGGTGCGTCTTTAGTATGATGTATGTGTGTGTGGGTGTGTGTGTGTGTGTGTGTGTGTGTGTGTGTGTGTGTGTGTGTGTGTGTGTGTGTGTGTGTGTGTGTGTGTGTGTGTGTGTGTGTGTGTGTGTGTGTGTGTGTGTGTGTGTTTGAGTGTGTGTGTGTGTGTGTGTGTGTGTGTGTGTGTGTGTGTGTGTGTGTGTGTGTGTGTGTGTGTGTGTGTTTGTGTGTTGTGTGTTGTGGATGCGTGCGTGCGTGGGTGTCGTAGGTGGTGTGCATGTGTGTTTGAGTGTATGTATGTGTGTGAGTGAGGTGTGTGTGTGTGTGTGTGTGTGTGTGTGTGTGTGTGTGTGTGTGTGTGACGAGAGAGAGAGAGAGAGAGAGAGAGAGAGAGAGAGAGAGAGAGAGAGAGAGAGAGAGTAGGAGTAGTGAGTGAGTGGTGTGTGTGTGTGTGTGTGTGTGTGTGTGTGTGTGTGTGTGTGTGTGTGTGTGTGTGTGTGTGTGTGTGTGTGTGTGTGTGTGTGTGTGTGCCAAATCGCTGGACAAATCGCATCGTGTGTAGATGACCGTCCCATTGACGCTACAATTAATTAGCTATTCATCGTCCGCCAATAAACATCTCCGGAGAACCATTTGCTGGAACCGCCGCAGTGAGCTTCTGGGCAACCGATGGGCATCATCAGGCTGTGATAATGTGCGCTTTCGTTTCCGCATACACATTACTTCTCACGTCATATAATAGAAACAGCAAAGCTCGTGCGTCGGTCTTCCATCACAGGTGGTTTCAGTTTACTGCTTGCTCCCTGAGATAGTGCGTTGTAGTCAGCTCCCTGAGATAGTGCGTTGTAGTCAACTCCGTGCGTTGTAGTCACTCCCTGAGACAGTGCGTTGTAGTCAACTCCCTGAGCCAGGTGCGTTGTAGTCAACTCCCTGAGCCAGTGCGTTGTAGTCAACTCCCTGAGACAGTGCGTTGTAGTCAACTCCCTGAGACAGTGCGTTGTAGTCAACTCCCTGAGCAGTGCGTTGTAGTCAACTCCCTGGATAGTGCGTTGTAGTCAACTCCCTGGATAGTGCGTTGTAGTCAACTCCCTGAGCAGTCGTTGTAGTCAACTCCCTGAGCGTTGTAGTCAACTCCCTGAGTTAGTTGTGTCAACTCCCTGAGATAGTTAGTTGTAGTCAACTCCCTGAGACAGTGCGTTGTAGTCAGGTCTATATCAGACCCGTGTTTGTGATTTTAGAGACTTAGTCTCGTCCCCGCTGAATTCACACAGTTCGCGATGTTTGCGGGGTTCCTTCCGAAGTTGAGAATGTGATGCTTCTGTGGGTTGTCTGTAAGTTATACTGACACCGAGATGTGTTAGGGTTATTGGCTGTTTTTGGACTTGGCTGTTTTGGGCCGTTTTTGGACTTGGATGCATCTGCTGTTCATCACTGTGCTGTGCCCAGAATGTAGGTCCTGCTTGTGACTTGTGATTTATTGACTGTGTTGTGGTCTGGTGTAAAACAATTTTGAATTTGGGGTTCGTCAGAAGCTGACCCTGACCCCCTGTGGTTGACACGACGAGGCGTTATATTTTATGAACTAACTAACCGCTGTCTGAAATAACACCTTTCGCTGTTTCAGTTCGTGTATGATGTGAGCCATGTGCGGTCGAAGAAAACTGTTGGTGACAGACGGAAGTAACATACTTTCTCGTCTGTATTGGGACAGACAGACATATGAATTGTGCCATTCTCTGGAATCAAGAAGACAATGGACACTTGTGGTGATCTAGAAGTGGAAACAATACTAGTTGCAGCACCTTTTGAAAGACGCAACAGCCAGTGTTTGAAGTTGATTGCTGTTGCGCTGATACAGACTGACACAAAGTGTTTGAAGTTGACTACAGTTGCACTGATACAGACTGACACAAAGTGGTTGAAGTTGACTACTGTTGCCCTGATATAGACTGACACAAAGTGGTTGAAGTTGACTACTGTTGCCCTGATATAGACTGACACAAAGTGTTGAAGTTGACTACTGTTGCCCTGATATAGACTGACACAAAGTGGTTGAAGTTGACTACTGTTGCCCGGATATAGACTGACACAAAGTGGTTGAAGTTGACTACTGTTGCCCTGATATAGACTGACACAAAGTGTTTGAAGTTGACTACTGTTGCCCTGATATAGACTGACACAAAGTGTTTGAAGTTGACTACTGTTGCCCTGATATAGACTGACACAAAGTGTTTGAAGTTGACTACTGTTGCCCTGATATAGACTGACACAAAGTGTTTGAAGTTGACTACTGTTGCCCTGATATAGACTGACACAAAGTGTTTGAAGTTGACTACTGTTGCCCTGATATAGACTGACACAAAGTGTTTGAAGTTGACTACTGCTGCACTGATATATATTAACACAGTGTTTGAAGTTGACTACTGTTGTACTGATATTTATTTTTTATTTATTTTTTATAGCACTGACACAAAGTCAGATCGGTATCAAAATAAAACGGCGTTTGAAGGTTTATACCTTGTGTTCACTGGAGCAGGAAGCATATTTTCCATTTTAATATACTGTGTTTACATAGAAGTGAAATGTTCGTGCTAACAAAAAACAGAAAGCATGGATTGCCAGTAACTGAAGTTTGATAGTTTTAGGCAAGCACAGATGTGCAAAATGATTACCAGTATGCGTTGTAGTCAACTCCCTGAGATAGTGCGTTGTAGTCAACTCCCTGGGATAGTGCGTTGTAGTCAACTCCCTGAGCAGGTGCGTTGTAGTCAACTCCCTGAGATAGTGCGTTGTAGTCAACTCCCTGAGCCAGTACGTTGTAGTCAACTCCCTGAGATAGTTAGTTGTAGTCAACTCCCTGAGACAGTGCGTTGTAGTCAGGTCTATATCAGACCCGTGTTTGTGATTTTAGAGACTTAGTCTCGTCCCCGCTGAATTCACACAGTTCGCGATGTTTGCGGGGTTCCTTCCGAAGTTGAGAATGTGATGCTTCTGTGGGTTGTCTGTAAGTTATACTGACACCGAGATGTGTTAGGGTTATTGGCTGTTTTTGGACTTGGCTGTTTTGGGCTGTTGTTGGACTTGGATGCATCTGCTGTTCATCACTGTGCTGTGCCCAGAATGTAGGTCCTGCTTGTGACTTGTGATTTATTGACTGTGTTGTGGTCTGGTGTAAAACAATTTTGAATTTGGGGTTCGTCAGAAGCTGACCCTGACCCCCTGTGGTTGACACGACGAGGCGTTATATTTTATGAACTAACTAACCGCTGTCTGAAATAACACCTTTCGCTGTTTCAGTTCGTGTATGATGTGAGCCATGTGCGGTCGAAGAAAACTGTTGGTGACAGACGGAAGTAACATACTTTCTCGTCTGTATTGGGACAGACAGACATATGAATTGTGCCATTCTCTGGAATCAAGAAGACAATGGACACTTGTGGTGATCTAGAAGTGGAAACATACTAGTTGCAGCACCTTTTGAAAGACGCAACAGCCAGTGTTTGAAGTTGACCACTGTTGCGCTGATACAGACTGACACAAAGTGTTTGAAGTTGACTACTGTTGCACTGATACAGACTGACACAAAGTGGTTGAAGTTGACTACTGTTGCCCTGATATAGACTGACACAAAGTGGTTGAAGTTGACTACTGTTGCCCTGATATAGACTGACACAAAGTGGTTGAAGTTGACTACTGTTGCCCGGATATAGACTGACACAAAGTGGTTGAAGTTGACTACTGTTGCCCGGATATAGACTGACACAAAGTGGTTGAAGTTGACTACTGTTGCCCTGATATAGACTGACACAAAGTGGTTGAAGTTGACTACTGTTGCCCGGATATAGACTGACACAAAGTGGTTGAAGTTGACTACTGTTGCCCTGATATAGACTGACACAAAGTGTTTGAAGTTGACTACTGCTGCCCTGATATAGACTGACACAAAGTGTTTGAAGTTGACTACTGTTGCCCTGATATAGACTGACACAAAGTGTTTGAAGTTGACTACTGTTGCCCTGATATAGACTGACACAAAGTGTTTGAAGTTGACTACTGCTGCACTGATATAGACTAACACAGTGTTTGAAGTTGACTACTGTTGTACTGATACTTATTTTTTATATATTTTTTATAGCACTGACACAAAGTCAGATCGGTATCAAAATAAAACGGCGTTTGAAGGTTTATACCTTGTGTTCACTGGAGCAGGAAGCATATTTTCCATTTTCATATACTGTGTTTACATAGAAGTAAAATGTTCGTGCTAACAAAAAACAGAAAGCATGGATTGCCAATAACTGAAGTTTGATAGTTTTGAGCAAGCACAGATGTGCAAAATGATTACCAGTATCTGAAATTTGGTACTTTATGTTCACATAGACGTGCATCAATAGTGCCAGTGAATAAGGTTTATTGACCTGCTCTGCATATTATTGATTCACATGTGACGCCTTGTGAAAACAAAATTGTTTTTCTTTTTCTTTCTAGGAACAACTGTGAAGCACAGAAGCCAGGACCTTTCAAAATGCACCGACAAAAAGGTACAGACCTCAGAATGCCAGCTTGGTTGCTTTTGACGATTACAGCATTCCTATATGGATCAGTCAAGCTTGTTTGTGGAGCAAACCAAAATCAAGAAACGGATCCGATCCACAAGAACAATTCAAACAGAGCCACTTGGACCATTTCTACCACAGCGCGTAATTCAGCATTTCCAAATACACCAACTGCTTCAAACTTCCCCAATACATCACCAGCTTTAAACTTTCCAAACACAGCAGAAGCTTCCAACCTTCCAAATACAGCAGAAGCTTCAAACCTTCCAAATACAGCAGAAGCTTCCAACCTTCCAAATACAGCAGAAGCTTCCAACCTTCCAAATACAACAGAAGCTTCAAACCTTCCAAACACAGCAGAAACTTCAAACCTTCCAAATACAGCAGAAGCTTCCAACCTTCCAAATGCAGCAGAAGCTTCCAACCTTCCAAACACAGCAGAAGCTTCAAACCTTCCAAATACAGCAGAAGCTTCCAACCTTCCAAATACAGCAGAAGCTTCAAATCTTCCAAATACAACAGAAGCTTCAAATCTTCCAAATACAGCAGAAGCTTCCAACCTTCAAAATACAGCAGAAGCTTTAAACCTTCCAAATACAACAGAAACTTCAAACCTTCCAAATACAACAGAAGCTTCAAACCTTCCAAACACAACAGAAGCTTCAAACGTTCTAAATACAGTATCGGCCGCAATTGTTCCAAACCAGCAAGGACAAAGGCAACAAGCAGACACTAAACAGGTCCCCAACGAAGCAACGGTAACTTCATCCGCTGACTGCAGGTCATCAGAGGGGGCAGATGCGTGTCAAAGTACCGTCACAGAGACCGTTACCGTATACACCGATGGCCCACCCAAACCTGTGTGCGCGCTGGTAGACTCCGCGAAGGTTCTGACGGGCAGCGAAGGATGGATCGTATGGGCAGGCAGCAACCAGTCCGTGCACGTATTCTGGCTGATCGACATTGACCCTTCTCAGGGACTCGTGCTGCAGTTCCACGATGTTCACGTGCAGACGAGCCCGGGTTTCCTTTTCTACGACGATTCCCTGGTTGTTTACGAAGGGTGTCAGCCCCATCCCGAGTACGCCTTGGAGTATATCGTGGGAGACGCCGTCGTGGAACCTTTAGTGGTACGTCACAACCACGTACTCGTCGTTCTCAAAACGCACGCACGAATATTTAACATTTCGAAGGAAGATCTTGTTTTTTCCAAACCTTTCGTGACTCATTTTAACATGTCTTACACCTCCTACCAATTGCACTCTCTGCCTCCCTTTGTGGACGTTGGTTTCTACAACTGCTCGCCGCCTTTTCAAATTCCCCAAGTGTTCATCTGCGACGTTATTAAGCAGTGTCTGCACGGGGAAGATGAAATCAACTGTTGGTATCAGCGGCTCGGTTGTCCAGAGGGATGGCTGCCGCTCACGAACGTCTGTCTGAAGATCGTCTACTCCAGAGCACTAATTTCACCCATAGAAGCGAAAGCGAGTTGCAGGAACGACTTTGACGCGGACCTGGCGTGGGTTCATGGTCTGCGGGCTCTGAAAACGATGGCTCGCTTTGCCTCTTTGCTCACCCCTCGCCATGTGAATCAGGTCGTCATCGGGTTGAGCAGGTATCAAAGCAACGCGGGGCACGAGGGTCAAAAACACCTGTACCGTCATCTGTGGCACACGGTGGATGACTACCATCACGTCAGCATCTTCGACAAGCCTATACCCTCCTCCGCCAGCCTCTACCGCCACTGTGCCTCCATGATGATCAAACCAGCTATCCAGATCATACCGACCGAATGCTACACTGCGTTCCTGCATGCCTACGCTTGCATGACGTTTGCGGAGCTGAACGTAAAGCCGCCGGACAAACTCGTGCTTCCGAAAGTCACTCGCCTGCCGAATCCATCCTCATTCAAGCGTTGCTCTGACGGATCGTTCGTTCAAAGGTTCCACGAGTGCAAGTTAGACGTCCAGGAGCGCTCTGATGGTTCCCAGAGAAAGAGCGCTTGGTCTGAAGCTGGCCTGCCTTTGTATGAATGCGAAAACGGGCAGCTGATACACTACAGCCTAGTGGTCGACGGGATCAAAGACTGCAGTGATGGAAGCGACGAGAGAACGAGGCACACGCCCAGTTCATCATCGGGCTTCACGTGCAAAGCATCGAATCAGCTCATCCGGCGTTCTTCGCAGTGCGACGGGCGCTTCGACTGCTTCGACGGCACGGACGAGTTGAACTGTGACTCCTACGCGTGCAGCAACGACACAGTGTTCTGCTTTTCCGTCGGCTGCCTACCCCGGGTGTACTGGAGTCGAGGACTGGACGTGTGTCCGCACTGGGGTAGGGATTTCTCGCACACGTCCACCTACTTGCAGAACTACTTGAGGCCGTTCCATCCCTCGAGGTATCGAGTCGATCTTGACGGCTTCGGCATGAGCGATATTACGATCTTGAGTCAAGGAGATGCTTGTCCAGAGACCCATTTTCAGTGTCAAGACAGCTACTGCATTCCGACGTATCTCGTGAACAATCAGGTTCCGGACTGCTCCAACTTTGACGATGAGGAGTTGTTAGGTTTCCAGGCTGCCTCTTGCCCGGATCACTACCACTGTTACCGAAGCGATGTGTGCGTTCACGCCGACTTCCTGTGTGATGGTATTTACCACTGCCCTCTCAAGGACGACGAACGGTACTGCAACATAACTTGTCCCTCCAATTGCTCCTGCGAGGGCTTTGCTTTCACTTGCAACGGCGGCTTCGTGTTTGATGATGCGTTTTTCTATTATTCTGTCCGTTACTTGGACTTGAGTGGGTCAGCGGACATTGCCCCGGTTTCTACCACAGGCCTTGCTCGGATGATGTTTCTTCAGTATCTCAACGTCTCCAACTGCCGCCTCGAGAGACTGACTGCTGGTTTCGGTCATCATTTGAAAGTTCTGGACCTCAGCTCCAATTCGCTGCGGTCTCTAGCTGACATCCACCTGCTGACTCTCCCGCACTTAACACATCTGGTCCTGTCAAATAATCCCTTGTTTTCAAAGCCGGGCTGGCAATTTGGATTTCTTGCTCAGTTCGCCGCAGCGCTTAACTTGAAATCATTCGTTTTACACAACACCAGCATAACCAACATTCGCGCAGGGATGTTTGAAAATATGACATCAGTGAGAGAACTGGACATCGCTGGCAATCGTATAGGGTTGAATTTTGACGCCGATGCATTCCGGGGGCTCTCGGGTCTCCAGCTACTGTCAGCTGACGAGTATCAACTCTGCTGTCTGTATTTCAACACGCACAGAGAGTCCAAGGCGGACTGCATGGCCCCTGCCAGCGAACTCTCGTCCTGCGATGACTTGCTCAAGTCGGATTCGTTCCGGGTGTTCCTGTGGACGTCGTCCCTGGTTGCCGTGTGCAGCAACCTGGGTGTTCTCGGCTATCGCGTCTTCGTGGAGAGGTCCAGCCGCTCTTCCGGTCACCGCGTGCTGGTCACCAACCTGTGCGTGTCCGACCTTCTGATGGGCATCTACGTCACGATGATCGGCGCGGCCGACGCCACGTACCGAGGTCAGTACCTGTGGAAGCAGCAGGAGTGGACGCACAGCGCCCTCTGCAAAGCGGCAGGATTCCTGGCCATAGTGTCCAACGAGGTGTCGGCCTTCATCGTCTGCCTCATCACGCTGGACAGGTTCCTGGTCGTCCGCTTCCCTCTCAGGCGCCGGCTGCACCCGCAGACTCATTCGGCGGCGTTAGCCTGCTGCGCTGCCTGGGTTCTGGGGCTCCTCATTGCGACGGTGCCCTTGCTGCCCGCTGACTGGCAGTTCTACAGCCAGACGGGCATCTGCGTCCCGCTGCCCATCACCCGCCACACGTTCCCCGGGCACCACTACGCCTTCTTCGTTTTCGTCATCCTCAACCTCCTGCTCTTCGTCCTCATCGGCGTCGGTCAGGCCGTGGTGTTCTTCACCCTCCGCGGCAGCAGAACGCCGATGGCGACGAGGATGATGAAGAAGAAGCAGCAAAGGAGGAGCCAGGACAACAACAACGCCAACGCCAACGCCGCCGCTTCTGCTGCTGCCGCTGCCGTCGCCAGGCGCCTCTTCCTGGTCGTCATCACCGACTTCTGCTGCTGGTTCCCGGTGGGTGTGATGGGGCTGCTGGCGGCGACCGGGACGCCCTTCGCCGAGGTGGTCAACGTGCTGGTGGCCATCTTCGTGCTGCCGCTCAACTCCATGCTCAACCCGCTCATCTACACGCTGGGCACCCTGACGGAGAGGCGCCGCGAGCAGCGCTTGAAGGACAGGGTGGGGCGGATCGAGAGCGAGCTGCGCGTGCAGGTGTCCGCGTGGACGCGTGAGCGCGCGCGTCACGTGGTGAAGGAGTGCGTGGAGGCTCGGCTCGTGGACCGCGACTGGGTGACGGGGTGCCTCACCGTGGAGCAGAGACAGAAACACGCCGTTAGCAGCGTTGTGTTGAACATTTGAAGTCATATGGATGACCTGACCATGGCTCAGAGACAGAACCACGCCGTTAGCAGCGTCGTGTTGAACATCTGAAGTCATATGGTTGACCTGACCATAGCTCAGAGACAGAACCACGCCGTTAGCAGCGTCGTGTTGAACATTTGAAGTCATATCGATGACCTGACCATGGCTCAGAGGCAGAACCACGCCGTTAGCAGCGTCGTGTTGAACATTTGAAGTCATATGGGTGACCTGACCATGGATTAGACAGAACCACGCCGTTATCAGCGTCGTGTTGAACATTTGAAGTCATATGGGTGACCTGACCATGGCTCAGAGACAGAACCACGCCGTTAGTAGCGTCGTGTTGAACATGTGAAGTCATATGGGTGACCTGACCATGGATTAGACAGAACCACGCCGTTAGTAGCGTCGTGTTGAACATTTGAAGTCATATGGGTGACCTGACCATGGCTCAGAGACAGAACCACGCCGTTAGTAGCATCGTGTTGAATATGGGTGACCTGACCATGGCTCAGAGACAGAACCACGCCGTTAGCAGCGTCGTGTTGAACATTTGAAGTCATATGGGTGACCTGACCATGGCTCAGAGACCATGCCGTTGACAGCGTCGTGTTGAACATTTGACGTCATATGGGTGACGAGTGTCTGACCGTGGGGCAGAGACAGAACCACGCCGTTGGCAGCGCCGTGTCGAAACATTTGACGTCATATGGGTGACGGGGTGTCTAACTGTGTCTCAGAGACAGAACCACGCCGTTGGCAGCGTTGCGGTGAACATGTGACGTCACGAGTTATTGGTGACAGG
>JABMCL010001517.1:187500-190000 GCA_018857735.1 Alviniconcha marisindica
ATCCTTCCTTCAACCACTGCCGTATTTAGTTACGCCATTGGGTCCAGAAAACTGTCAACTAACGAGCAGTTTTTTGTTGGTGCTCAAACAGTAGTAAGTGTATTACAAACAACTCAAATAAAACAAGGCGTGTCAATTATAGCCGCCAACAAAGTTTACACCAGCGCAAATAAAACCACAATCGTTTAAAGAGACGGAACTCTTTTTCTTACCAGGGGTGGATGCGTCTCATGTTTACGTGTGTGCTTTGGCGCTAGGTTGCTTCTACAGTCATATTAGTACCCGAACCTTTCGTAGGGCGCTAACCGCGTCGCTGGACAGCTGCGCGGAGATAAAGAGCGCTCCTTCAGTGGCGTAACTAACTCTGGCAGAGTTTGGAGGAAGGTGCCGGAAAGCGATGCTCGGAGTGTGAGTGTTACCAAGTCCACGTCCACTAATCCCACCGAACTCTGTGACCATGCACTCCACGCAGAAGTATGTAGCGTATAAAGATTATTATACTATACAGGCTGTAGCGCCAAGGGCGTTGAGAGTGTGTTCCGTTCGGAACGGGTGGATGCGGATATTGCATGATGTAGTGATCAACCGCTTTGAGACAGCTATAGAAACGTCGCATTATCTGGATGGAAATTGCACGTGTGTGTATGCAACGATTATTACTTCAAAGGCCATCACGCAGAGGCATGCGCTTTGAGGTTGTGCAGCTGAGTAATTTTCTAGTGCGTGTTCCGAGGGTAGATGGTTCGCGTTGATTCCTACAAGACGAGCTTAAGTAATGGACAGGATTTTGTCTTACACGAATCAGTTGCTTAGCTGTTCGATCGACTGATATACAGACAGTTAGAGAGACAGATACAGGGAAACAGAGAGAGAGAGAGAGACAGAGAGAAAGAAAAAGAGAGACAGACAGACAGACAGACAGACAGACAGACAGGCAGGCAGGCAGGCAGGCAGACAGACAGACAGACAGAGACAGACAGACAGAGAAGGGGGCAGAGTTCTTGGATTTTTTTCAAAACTAACTCGGTAAATAAGTAGGGAGTAGGGAGAGGATTTGGACGGGATGGGGTCGGGAGGGGAGGAGGGGTGGGGGGGGAGCATGTGGGGAGAGGGTGGAGGGGGAAGAAGAAGAAGAAGGTGAATGGACCGGGAAGGTAGAAATATTCTGAGCTATTCCAGACTCTAAATGGAGAATGCTTGTGAGCTCTGGGTTCTCAACAGAGAAGGACCTTAACTAATGTCTGCGTTAGCAGTACGCCACTGTGAGTGAGACAGATAGGCAGGTTAGCAGGGAGACATGGACAGAAACAGACAGACAAGCAGACAGACTGCCTATGAACATTGCTATAATTATGACACATCAATTATATATATATATATATATATATATATATATATATATATATATATATATATATATATATATATATATATATAATACATACATGCAGAAAGACCCCGACAATCGGTCAGGGCAAATTGATCAAAGATAAAACGAAGTACATACAGAATATAAGTGTGCATGAAATGCAGAAATACGTAGCACATAAAGGTATATGCATGATATATTAGAAAAGCCTGTGCTTTGTCAACTTCAAGATCATCTGAAATCGAACGACCTCTACAGCCCTTTTCAATCAGCATGCCGGACAGGGCACAGTACGGAGACAGCTCTTACCCGTGTCACCAATGACCTACTAGCCGAGATGGACGATCGAAAGATATCCATGGTTACGTTGCTTGACTTGTCAGCAGCCTTCGACACTACTGACCACGAGGTCCTCTTAGCACGACTGCAGTCGTACTTTGGTGTCGATGGTAGAGCGGTGGAGGTAGTATATTACTGGTAGAATGCTGTTTGTCTCTGTACTTGGACGTGATTCGGAACCCGTCCCACTGTCATTCGGTGTCCATCAAGGGTCTGTTCTCGGCTCAGTCTTGTTCACCATGTACACTAAACCCCTCTCTGATTTGATTGCCAAGCACCCTGTAAACCAACTATCCTTTGGTAATGATACGCCAGTGAACACTTGCTATTATTCATGCAACATCCATAGTGCAACCGAGAGCATTCAGTATTGTACAAATGACATACAAAATTGGCTGTTCCAAAACAAACTGCTATTGAACGAAAGTAAAACCAAGCTCTTCTTGTAGCCACCTCCAGCTCTGACAAAAAGATCTGCTTACATCCATACAAATAGGTTCCAGTGTCGTGACATTGGTCAAAAGTGTTTGAAACTTTAGTTTTATTCTTGACTCGAGATTGTCCACGAAAGAACACATAAAAAAAGTGTGCCAGATGGTCTACTGGGAGCTTCGGAGGATTTCCTCAATCAGACAGTACTTGACAGAGGACGCAGCCAAAACCCTAGTAGTATCCCTCGTCCTGTCTCGCTTAGACTACGGTAACTGTCTCCTTGCGGGCGTCCCTGAATGTCTTCTACATGAACTCCAGAAAATCCAAAACACGTCTGCCAGATTAATCTTTAAGTCTTCC
>JABMCL010001517.1:192500-202500 GCA_018857735.1 Alviniconcha marisindica
ATACAGAAAACTGTTGACTGAGAAAAAACAATCTTTCAAAAGAAAAAAGGCTCAATCTCTTGCTGATAGTATTGATGACCCAAAACAATTCTGGAAAGAGGTAAAGGCATGCATTGGATTCGGCAGAAAACAGAACGTCGAAAATAAGATTACGAAAGATCAGTGGCTTGAGCATTTTATGACAGTATTTAACTTTGGAAATAACGATAGGGAATCAGATGTTGAGAAGTGGGAAAAGAATAGTGAGCAACATTTTCCAAACATCGAAAGTCTAGACTGTCCAATATCCGAGGAAGAAGTGACCGAATCAATCCGTAAGCTGAAGCAGGGGAAAGCAAGTGGACTAGATAACGTGCTAGCTGAAATGTTGAAATCAGCTGGAGCTCTACTAACTCCTTTCCTTACTGAATGCTTTAACGAAATCTTTAAAAGTGGTTCCTACTCAGATACGTGGACCAGACCTGTCATTGTGCCCATACACAAGAAAGGGGACACCGGGGCTACAAATAACTACCGAGGGATTTCGTTACTAAGCCTCTTAGGGAAGTGTTATACTACCATTTTGAATAAGAGATTATACGAGTGGCTGGAAGATAATAACAAATTTGCAGAAACGCAAGCAGGTTTCAGAAAAGGATACTAGACCACAGATCATGTTTTTACATTATACGCCATTACACAAAAATATTTGTCTAGACCAGGTGGAAAACTGTATGTTGCTTTCATAGACCTGAGGAACGCATTCAATCGGTCAGGCGGGACACGTTATTAAACATGTTATGTAGTGCTGGTATCTCTAACACCTTTATCAATGCGGTGAAAGCCATTTACGGTAAGGTTTTGTCGTGTGTGAGGGTGAATGGTGAATTTACCGATATGTTCGACTGTCCTCAAGGTCTGAGGCAAGGATGTGTGTTGAGCCCTACGCTGTTTTCTATTGTAATTAATGAAATCGCAACAAGCGTGGCAAACGAAGGAAAGCACGGTATACAGCTGCTCCCTGGTTTGATCGAGCTTTTCATTTTGCTCTTCGCTGATGACCTGGCACTCCTGTCATGTTCGCCACATGGACTCCAATTACAACTTGACTGTGTGCATAGATTATGTATGGAGCATGGGCTGAAGATAAATACTGAGAAATCTAAGATTATGGTTTTCAGAAAGGGCGGCTTCCTTGGGAGGTATGAACAGTGGTCGATCGATGGAAATCAGCTGAAAGTGGTAAATAAGTACGTGTATTTAGGTTTTACTTTCACAACGTCGATGAGCTTACAGGAAAGCGCCAAACAGCTGGCTTTGAAAGGTAAAAGGGCACCATTTGATGTTTTAAGGCTACACAGCCGATTGGAACAAACGACTTGCAACACCTTTTTCAAGATATTTGATTCAAAAATCCAGCCTAGTGAAGTGAAGTGTGGGGAGTACTTGTAAAGGATAACAATCCGACTGAAAGTGTACATCTCTTTGCCTGCAAGAGATTTCTCAACGTGGCAGCCCGCACACCAAACAAAATGGTGTATGGCGAGCTTGGTCGGCACCTTCTACAGATCAGTTGTTACATCAGAGCAATAAAGTACTGGTTTCGTTTATTGAAGATGGATTCGGAGCGCCTGCCAAACCAAGCTTATCGCATGCTGATGAATCTTGACAGTAACGGTAAATGCAACTGGGCCTCAAACATTAGGTCAGTGTTACAATCTCTTGGTTTTGGATACGTTTGGTTAGCTCAAGGTGTCACAAGAGAAAACTGTTTTCTGCGCATGTTTGAACAAAGACTTACAGATGTGTTCAGACAGGACTGGATGGCCGGTATTAATTCTAGTGACCGTTTTACCCAGTATCGCAAGTTTAAATCTGTGCTGGAACCAGAGAAATATCTTGACAGCATCCGACAAAAGTGCATTAGAGATGCACTCACCAGGTTCAGACTAGGTATAAGCGATATAAATGTTCACAAAAACCGATACAAAGCAAGTGATATTCCTACTGGGAATGACTGTCCTTTCTGTCCAGGAGTAGAAGAGAACGAGTGCCATTTGTGCTTCAACTGTTCTATGTATAATGATATCAGACCCAACGTAATGAAAAACATAGAACCATATCAAGAGTCAGCACAGTTGGCGAGGCTCATGTATTCTAGGGATGACGGGACAATAAGAAAGATAGCATGGTATATGTTCAAGGCTTTTGAATTGAGAAAACGTGCAGTGGACTCAATGGGACTGTGAAACTAGTGTTGGATTAGTCGTGTCGTGGAAGCGATTGTGGGTGTACTATATTCCATGTACATGTGTGTGTGTATGTGTGTGTGTGTGTGTGTGTGTGTGTGTGTGTGAGAGAGAGAGAGAGAGAGAGAGAGAGAGAGAGAGAGAGAGAGAGAGAGAGAGAGAGAGAGAATGTGTGTGTGTGCGCACGCGCGCGCTGTGTGAGTGTGTGTGTGTATGTGTGTGCGCGTGCGCTGTGCGTGTGTGTGTGTGTGTGTGTGTGTGTGTGTGTGTGTGTGTGTGTGTGTGTGTGTGTGTGGTGTGGTGTGGGTGTGGTGTGTGTGTGTGTGTGTGTGTGTGTGTGTGTGTGTGTGTGTGTGTGTGTGTATGCGGTGCTGTGTGTGTGTGTGTGTGTGTGTGTGTGTGTGTGTGTGTGTGTGTGTGTGTGTGAGGGTGCGTGCGCCCGCAGGCGCAACACGACTGTAATACAAAATGTGAAAATATACACATATTGATAACTATTGTTACCTCTATGAGACTGGGCAGATGGTCTGAAATCATTAAAGAATTGTCATTGTCATTGTCTCTCCCACCACATTGTTATGGACTTTGCCGGAAGCAATAAATAATCAAAGGTAAAATAATAAAAGAAGTGTGACTCTCTCTCTCTCTCTCTCTCTCTCTCTCTCTCTCTCTCTCTCTCTCTCTCTCTCTCTCTCTCTCTCTCTCTCTCTTGCCCCCCCCCCCCCCCCCCTCCCCCCTGCTCTTTTTTTTTTCCTGTACCATTTTCCGAACTTTTCCGAACTTTGAGATTTTTTTTCTTTTTGGTAGGAGTTACCGTTTTAATCTAGCTAGCTCGAAAGGTCTTCAGTGCGCAATGATCGATACGCTTGCAACGTTATGTCGTCATCAAGAAGTAACCCGCCGCTTTGATTGGACCGACAGATATCACGTGATTTCATTTCCTACTTACCTTGCACTCAACGGCTGCGTGGCAGCAGTGTGGAGATATATAATCGGTCTGGCCACGCATATGTCTTTCTCCAGATTGATTTAAAGAAATGGTGCTGCTGTGGTTTTGTTTGGCTGCTTTGATCTGCAGATCTGCAGGTAAGCGAAGAAGAATTGTCAATGGAGGTAACTATATTAGGACGCGAACTATCTACACATTTTTTCAAATACAAATACAAAGACAAAATAACTCTGTTATTCATCAATAAATGTACTTTTTAAAAAAAATGCCTTTTGGGTCACTCGAATTACACTACCAAAAAAAAAAAAAGAATAAAAGGGGACAATTAGGCAATTCAACATAAGAAAGGTAAAAGTATAAAACTAAAATAAAAAAGTAAAACGTAGTAAAACCCGCTTCTGAGATCGACTGATTATGCAGTCATTACTCATGGCAGCATTGTTTTAAAACATTGGTGTATGACTTCTGTTACTTACGTGTTTGTTTGTTTGTTGTTGTTTTTAAATCACCAGTAACCATGCAAGTATAATTTGTTTTTGTCGCACAGTTAGCCGAAGTAAAAAAGCTTTGGTGTGCGTTCGATTTTTTTAGTTTTTGTTCTTCTATTTGTTTGTTTTTGTTTGTTTGTTTGTGTGTGCGTGCGTGCGTGCTTGCATGCGTGCGCGCGCGCGCGCTCGCGCGTGTGTGTGTGTGTGTGTGTGTGTGTGTGTGTGTGCGTGTGTGTGTGTGTGTGTGTGCGTGTGCGTGTGTGTGTTTTGTGTGTGTACTTTTTTTGGTTGTTCATGCTGTTTTGTTTTGTTTGTTGTTTTTGGGAGGGAGGGATTCACCCACAAAGTCGAATAATTGTCAACAGTGACATCTCGACCTTTCTATTTGAAGAAGACTGGCGATAGCCTACAGTCACAGTAGGACCAGAGCTAGGTAGCTGCTTTTTAAGGCAGATTTTTGGGCGATAAATGTGTGTGGAATAAGCGGTCATCAAACACATTTGTCATGTTCTTGAAATAATCGGCTGGCAGACTTTGCAAATTGTAACTGAACCCAGTAAAAGTATAACTGAATCCAGTAAGTCGTTCTTAATTAACTGACCTCAGAATGAATACGAACAAAAACTGGTTGAAAAATAATCACATGAAAGATCATTATGTAAACAGTGGTTCGTCAATATCTGGTTTCGAAGTATTTTACGGTAAACGGCCCTCGAGTGGATGCTATAGTTATTTGCTGGTCGATGCAGAAGTGTTTCTCTGAATCAGCAGCTTGTGGCGTTAGCCTATTAATTCAATGAAACTGAACATTCTTTGACATAATAGATGATTTCCGGAAATAACAGGGGAGATAATCCAGAAGAGTAAAGCCCCTGCGGTAGGACATCATTCCAGACACGGACTTGATCTATATAGTGGCATCTATCTATCTATCTATATATATATATATATATATATATATATATATATATATATATATATATATATATATATATTGGTCCATGATTTCAGAATGGAGGCGGTAGTCGAAAAGCGCTGGTCTGTGACAGTATCAGACTTTCAGGCATGGACCCTATATATATATTGGACTGCCAGCTGCGCGCTATTTTCGAGAAACACTTTTTTTTCTTTCTTTTTTCGTGCGTACTACGGTCTTTTTGGAGGGGCCACATTCGGTGTGTCCGTTTGGAATGGAGGACTGACTGAATCGACTGCGAGCGTTCATTATTTACACTGTGTTCTGGGTTAAGAAGAAATGTAAAAAATTATCGGTAGCCTCTGCTGCATCGTCAGTAGCACTTCATGGCTTACAAGAAGCAGATCACTGCGGTTAGAGGATCGAATACAGAACCAGGAATATCAAAGCCGGTTGCTCTATTCCATCACTCGCATCGGACTGTGGATAGCAGTCGACAATCTTCTCCAGGTATTTCACCGAAAGGTTGCTTCAAATATGGTAAGTTTTGAGGTGTTTATAATTTCTCGTATAAACTGATAGATCGACAGCTCTGTGTTGTGTATCAGCGTGAAGCGATATGTCCATCAGGACATTTGACATCAGGAGGGTAGTGTAAACAACAAAAACACTACACCCTGTTTAAATGCACTTCAGCAGCGAATGTGTACTGTTCATTAATACAATATTCACTGAATTTGTTCAGATTTAGAGGTGGTAAACTGTCAGAGAATAACGACTTGAAATTCTGAAATCACCCAGAAATAGATCTAAGGATAGATCAAAGTGTGCAACTAACTTGTAACTCATGTAAGTAAGCAGAATAATCTGCCAGAGAAATCTGCATAAGCAGACCAAAACATCCGCATGCACATACCGAGTTCAGTCTCCTGAATTTCGGAAGACCGTCTATTGTAAGTTTCCTGATTGTGCCAAAGATAGTTCGTTTTGTTCTTCAAAGAACTAAACAAATAACAAATATCACTGTTACAACCAGCCCTTTCGAAACTGGGGCAATTTCGTCGGGAATGTGAAAACTGGTGTTTAATAAGCACAAAGCAAAGAGCTCAGTCGCCTGTGACCAGGTATCCTCTGGTGGAGTTTATGTATCTTGTATTTACACGCATGCCAGGTGAGAGGTATCCTCTGGTGGAGTTTATGTACCTTGTATTTAAACGCATGCCAGGTGAGAGGTATCCTCTGGTGGTGTTTATGTACCTTGTATTTACACGCATGCCAGGTGAGAGGTATCCTCTGGTGGAGTTTATGTACCTTGTATTTACACGCATGCCAGGTGAGAGGTATCCTCTGGTGGAGTTTATGTACCTTGTATTTACACGCATGCCAGGTGAGAAGTATCCTCTGGTGGAGTTTATGTACCTTGTATTTACACGCATGCCAGGTGAGAGGTATCCTCTGGTGGAGTTTATGCACCTTGTATTTACACGCATGCCACGTGAGAGTTACCGAAGGCGACTCAGGTCTTTGTTATTGTGCTTGTGTGACGCCTTTCGAGCGCTAATTAACTCCTTTGTGTGATGATTCTGCATGAACGCACTGGGCCTGGTTCTGTTTCAAATTAGTGTATAATAATCAAACGTGGGCCGCAAGATTTGCTCCAGATACAGTTGCTTTTATAGAATAACAAACCCACTTTGGAGTTCGCTGCCGGTTTACCGCAAGAGCCAAACATCGTTAACATTGTATTCATTAGAGTAAGGTTACCTGCTCTATACCTATCGTTTGAGTCAACATGCAGCTGAATTATGCATGTTCTTTTTTGACATGTGTATGGAACGATACCGTCTGCGGCTGAGTGGAAAGGTTCAGTCAGTTCGATCGACCTCGTGTCTGCAATAGACACCAGACCGTGACAACACACACGCACGCACACACATGCATGCAACCCCCACCCGACACACACACACACGTACTAGCACACACACACACACACACACACACACACACACACACACACACACACACACACACACACACACACACACGCACACACACACACACGCTTGCTCTGTTTGATGTGTGTGTGTGTTGTGTGTGTGTGTGTGTGTGTGTGTGTGTGTGTGTGTGTGTGTGTGTGTGTGTGCTAGTGTGCGTGCGTGCGTGTGCGTGAGTACGTGCGTGCGTATGCATGTATGTGTATGTGTGCGTGTTCTTCTTCTCTTTATGTTTGTTTAGGTTTTGTTTTCGCATACAGCACTCGATAATGAAGCCTCTTCTGAACAGCTTATTATTGATTAATATTTCGTTTAGTTCTTTTTCACACCACTCGGGCATAGACAGATACTTGACATTTTTCACACAGTCAGTATGTACAGTGAAGCCGATTTTTACTTTTGATCTAAATTTGGTTTCACTCTCATATAACACACAAAAACAAAATCAAATTCTCCAAGTCAAAAGTAAAACTCGGCTCCATTGTTCGTGGCACCTCAATCCATATTTTAAGACATTTGGTTGAAACGAAATATTGGCAAGGCGGAAGAAAAAAAAATAAACGTAGGAATTCCGGGCGGAAGACGAAACATGGAAAGCTACTTTCTGACTCTGCAGGCTTCAAAAACGGCGCTGTTGGCGGTTTTTGCATTCTCTGTTAAAAGGACCTTAAATTCTGCCACTACGGTACAATACTCCCTCGCGGGTTGTTGGTCATAATTATGTGGTGTTATTTCCCAGCAACGTCATGATGATTAACAAACAGTGATCATTACGTCACAGTGCTGATGTCATTGTGCTAGAAAACTGCTAGAATCACACTTCAGAAAACATCACTGTATTACAATAATGTGTTGATCATTACTTATGGTTATGTTATATCGTTGTAATTAATCGCTTGTACATCATTGTAATACAGTCCTTCTGACGTTTGCTGGTATGCCGTTTGCTAAGTGAGGCAGTTATAGTACAGCTACACGTTATACAGTTCTTGGCGTTTAGCGTCCCGTCATACATAGGGTCAACCCAGGACGAATCACACATTCACAATTACTAGTTAATGCCAAATCGGAACACAGCCAAGCCAAACCGGTCTATGGTAATTAAACCCTTTACTGCCATGATGCCATTTGAAAACGACCGATAAAAGTGCGAGATTTGAAACTGTTAAAGCCTTTTGGTTTTGGTGTAATTTTTTTCACACTGGCATACGAAATGATGTTCATCAAAACGCATAGCATTGAAAATAGATGCAGGACTGCGTTGTTACAAAATCCTTTTCGACGTTTGCTGGGATGCCGTTAGGAAGGTGAGGCAATATATAATACAGTTACACGCTATGCAGTTATTTCAGTTTAACGTCCCGTCACTCGCATAGGGTCACCTCGGGTCAAATCACACATTCACAATCATTCAATGCCAGACCGAACCGCAAGTTGCCAAATCTCACATAACATAAATGCTAGCTCCCGGTGCGCTCAATAATAATAATATTAATAACAATGTACATTTATCATGCGCTCATCAACGCCCTGAGCGCTCACATGATACATATTAACCTAAATATGATATTCTATACACATGTAGAGCATAGTCCTATCAAAACAATTTACATAAAGTATTATTTAAAACACACACACACACACACACACACACACACACACACACACACACACACACACACACACACACACACACACACACACACACACACACACACACACACACACACACACACACACACACACACACACACACACACACACACACACACATACACATAATAATAATATGTAATTCTTATATAGCGCCTAGTCCAACTTGACTGGCTCAAAGCACTTCACAATTCAAAACAAGAATGGACATCAAAATCAATACATAAAACATGCATACACCAGACGATCCAACGTCAACAGCAAAGCGCAGGCAAACATGCACACATCCTGGAACAATCGGTGCAACCTAGACATGCAATGCAGCTATACATGGACCATGGAAAGATCTCATGAATGGAAATCAAATACAAAGAGCATCAAAAACTGGGTTATATTGGAAGGTTTGGGAAAACAAGTGGGTTTTCAACTGTGACTTAAATGAGGAGTATGTTTGTGTGTGGCGGATGGAGAAAGGCAGATTATTCCAGGTTACGGGACCCTGATAGGAGAAAGATCTCTGGCCTGAGTATTTCTTTTTGAACAGAGGGATCTTCAGTTTACGTGTGTCTGTGGTAGACCGTAAAGTACGGGATGGCGTGTAGATTTGTAAAAGGTCAGCGAGGTATTGAGGGGTGGAGGCAGTGACACATACACATACACACACACACACACACACACACACACACACACACACACACACACACACACACACACACACACACACACACACACAATGACTGTAGCAGAAACTGGGTACTGATATTAGTTAGGATGGAACTATTGTGAGAAGAGGAAGGTTTTCAGTTTGGCTTTAAAAGATGACAGGGTAATTCATCAAGTTACAAGCATACTTTTAATTTACTGTGGCCGGCTGTTTTGTGTGTGTATTATTATATACAGATTGTGTGTGTTTGTGTTTGTGTGTGTGTGTGTGTGTGTGTGTGTGTGTGTGTGTGTGTGTGTGTGTGTGTGTGTGTGTGTGTGTGTGTGTATATGCGTGCTTGTGTTTGTGGGTATGAGAGAGAAAGATTCATAGTAATAGTAGAATAGATGAGAGAGAAAGATTCATAGTAATAGTAGAATTGAGTCAACATGAATATTTATTACAACTAGTAGAACGTAATACGTCGCGTCATCATTGACGTGACGTCATAATTTTATGAGGTAAATGTTTAACGTCAGGGATTATCAGCTTGGGGTCCGGAAATAAATTAGTAAACCGGCCGCAGGCTTATTGTCTTTTCACCCCCAAATAGTTTTAAAAAGTAATAAAAACCCATGTTCCACACTCAAGGTAAGTACGTACGGTTATAATATTTATTGGTTTGAGGACGTAGTAAACCTGCTGCTGTTCTTTGCTGAATGGTATGATTATAAGGAAAAACAAATGAATAACAAAATAGATAGCCGTTGATCGGCGGTGTTCCGTAGGTTGTGGGTTGTGGTCAGTGTAGGTAGCGTCTATGGATAAATTGAAATAAAGGAGTCTGGGGATGTTGCGTGGGTTGACATGTGGTTTGATTGGTGGTTGACTATTACCAGGGTGTATTTTGCAGGGTGTATTTTGATAGCTGTGGATGATGTGCATGCATGCGCTCGTGTGTTTGGAGGGGATTGGGGGGGGGGGGGGGGGGGTGTGTGTGTGTGTGTGTGTGTGTGTGTGTGTGTGTGTGTGTGTGTGTGTGTGTGTGTGTGTGTGTTTCTTGGTCGGCTTGCTAATTACTCCCTGCTTCAACATCTTTGGTTTGGTTTGTATATAAACTTCCTATTTT
>JABMCL010001517.1:210000-212500 GCA_018857735.1 Alviniconcha marisindica
AATCTGGGCAAGTCTTAGCTGTTTAGAGGTCAAATTCCCGGCGGTCAGTTTCAATTTTGTAGGGTTAATGGGACTGGGCGTTCATCGTACGCTGCGTGCTGCGTTACGGCTGTTGACGCTGTGTTTCAATTACTGTTACGCCACATGTTGTTTTCTAGCCTCTGGCGTGGTATTAATGCACGCGTAGGCCACAGGCTGTGGCAGAGTGATTTCGGCTTGGTTATTAATAGCTGTGGCAGGGTGATTTTGGCGTGGTATTAATTCACGCGTAGGCAACTTGTGTCACAGGCTGTGGCAGGGTGATTTTGGCGTGGTTATTAATAGCTGGAGCAGGGTGATTTTGGCGTGGTATTAATTCACGCGTAGGCAACATGTGTCACGGGCTGTGGCAGGGTGATATTGGCGTGGTTATTAATAGCTGGGGCAGGGTGATTTTGGCGTGGTATTAATTCACGCGTAGGCAACATGTGTCACAGGCTGTGGCCGGGTGATTTTGGCGTGGTTATTAATAGCTGGGGCAGGGTGATTTTTGCGTGGTATGGCGTGGTATTAATTCATGCGTAGGCAACATGTGTCACAGGCTGTGGCAGAGTGATTTTGGCGTGGTATTAATTCACGCGCAGGCAACATGTGTCAGGCTGTGGCAGGGTGATCTGGGTGTGGTATCAATTCACGCGTAGGCAACATGTGTCACAGCGGGTGGCAAGGTGATTTGGGTGTGGTATTCATTCACACGTAGGCAACATGTGTCCCAGAGTGTGGCAGGGTGATTTGGGTGTGGTATAAATTCTCACGTAGGCAACATGTGTCACAGAGTGTGGCACGGTGTTTAGGGTGTGGTATTAATTCACGCGTAGGCAACATGTGTCACAGGCTGTGGCAGGGTGATTTGGGTATGGTATTAATTCACGCGTAGGCAACATGTGTCACAGGCTGTGGCAGGGTGATTTTGGCATGGTATTATTTCACGCGTAGGCAACATGTGTCACAGGCTGTGGCAGGGTGATTTTGGCATGGTATTATTTCACGCGTAGGCAACATGTGTCACAGGCTGTGGCAGGATGATTTTTGGCATGGTATTAATTCACGCGTAGGCAACATGTGTCACATGCTGTGGCAGGGTGATTTTTTGGTTTTAAATTTCACGCGTAGGCAAAATGTGTCACGGCTGTGGCAGGGTGTTTTTGGGGTGGTTAATTAAAAATTTAAAGCTGGGCAGGGTGATTTTGGGTGGTTTTAATTTTCAGGCGTAGGCAACATGTGTCCGGGCTGTGGGGGTGATTTGGCGGGGTTATTAAAAATGGGGCGGGTGATTTTGGCGTGGTATTTTAAATTCCCCGCGTAGGCAACAGGTGTCAAAAGGGCTGGGGCCAGGGTGATTTTGGCTTTGGTTTATTAATACGGGGCCGGGGTTTTTCGGGTTTGGTTTTGGCGTGGTATTAATTCCCCGGTAGGCAACATGCGTCACCGGCTTTGGCAGGGTGTTTTGGGGTTTGTGGTTTAATTTCCCGCTAGGGAAAAATGTTTCCACGGGCTGGGGAAAGGGTGTTTTTAACCCCCGAATCTAAACAGGTTTTTTTAACCCGGCCCCAAGATCCGCTAAGGGTCTCTCAACCCCACACTATTTGTTTTGGGGGTTTGAAGTGAACTTCCCTGAAGGGGGGGGGCCCCGCGGTGTTTCACCGAAAGAAAAATACCTGTTTTCCTACAAAAAAGCCCAATTGGTAGTATAGTAAGTAGTGGGTTTTTTTGTTTTTGTTCTGTTTTAAAGTATAGTAGTGTAAAAAGGGGGTGGTGGTGGGGGTTGGGGGGTGGTGGTGGTAGGGGTTTGGTGGAGTATAGAAGTAGAAAACAGAGCGATTTAACCTCTCCCTTCCCTGTAAACCAGGGGACTACTTCACAGAACCACAAGGCTTATTAGGGCTGGTAAAAGGGGGAGGAAATGGATTGGAGCAAGGGGAATATTTTCCTATCGTTTTAAACTGTCCCCCACCCAAAATTTACTCCTTTTAAGATGGGCAGCGTGAGAGCCTTTTTAATGTTTCTTTAAATTGTGGGGACAAAGTCAAAAGACGGGGTTTTCCAAAAACCCAACAACCTTTCTAAAGGGAGAAAGGAAAAGCCGAAGGGGAAATTCGAGCCAAAGGGCCCTTTTTCTTACCACCTAAAGCCCGTTTTTTTAATTCCCCCGAATGTTTTTTTCCCGCGCCCTATTTTGGGAGTATTCGTCAAAATGCGACAAGCTTTATTGGGGGTCCAAAAAGCTTCGCCCAACGTGTTTTTTGGGAAATTCGCCCTTTTGCGAAAACGAATTTTGGGCCCCTCGACTGGCTGAGAGCAAGCTGTCCTGTGATTAGGAAGAAATAAAATAAAATGGATGACGGTGTCGAAATTTTTTTTCACTCGCTTCGGAGGGAAAATTTTTATTTGTTGATTGTGGGAGGCGCAGCCTTGTCTCGGGGCCCAGAAAGAGATATAGTCAGTTTTAATTACCCTTGAG
>JABMCL010001517.1:225000-237500 GCA_018857735.1 Alviniconcha marisindica
TCTTCAAACCTAAAGTGGCGTGTGTCATGACAGTGACTCGGACTCAGATTGTTTGTGCTGTACGTGAGTCGTGTACATTATAATCGCTGTCTATGAATCCTGTACTATGATCGCTGTAAGAGAATGGCTGTACATGATGCATATCCGTGTACGTGTAATCGCTGTACATGATGAATCGCTGTACATGATGAATGCTGTACATGATGAATCGCTGTACGTGATGAATCGCTTGTACATGATGAATCGCTGTACTGATGAATCGCTGTACATGATGAATCGCGCTGTACATGATGAATCGCTGTACATGATGAATCGCGCTGTACATGATGAATCGCTGTACATGATGAATCGCTGTACTGATGAATCGCTGTACATGATGAATCGCTGTACATGATGAATCGCTGTACGTATAATCGCTGTACGTGATGAATCGCTGTACATGATGAATCGCTGTACGTGATGAATCGCTGTACGTTATGAATCGCTGTACTGATGAATCGCTGTACGTGATGAATCGCAGTACGTTATCAATCGCTGTACGTGATGAATCGTTCTACGTGATGAATCGCTGTACGTTATCAATCGCTGTACGTGTGAATCGTTCTACGTGATGAATCGCTGTACGTGATGGATCGTTGTACATGATGAATCGTTGTACGTGATGAATCGTTGTACATGATGAATCGCGCTGTACATGACGAATCGCTGTACGTGATGAATCGCTGTACATGATGAATCGCTGTACATGATGAATCGCGCTGTACATGATGAATCGCGCTGTACATGATGAATCGCTGTACGTGATCAATCGCTGTACGTGATGAATCATTGTACGTGATGAGTCGTTTGTCGCCATGATGTAACCACCACGGGCGTCTGTCCGTTAAAAATTAGCGAACTATAAACTGCCTGTGACGCTCATTTGCGAAAGCGCTGTCTCTGACGACGAGCAGAATTGACTAGCTATAATTATATGGTCTCTGAGATTTGTTGGTTGGTTGAGTGGTGCTTTACGTCCACACAACCGTAAGGGTTATTAGGGACGGGAGCCCAGGACGGCCACCTCGACTTTCACACAGCCCCTGAACTCTGTCTCTGAGATTGGTGCCCCTCCCTCTTGTAGGCAAAACGGATAGATTGCCGGAACGCTGTGCCGCTGTTGTTGTCGTAGCCTTATACAGCTGAACACACACTGGAGCACACTCCGAGCATCGCTTTCCAGCACCTTCCTCCAAACTCTGCCAGAGTTAGTTACGCTACTGAAGGGGCACTCTTTATCTCCGCGCAGCTGTCCACCGACGCGGTCAGCGCCCTCCGAAAGGTTCGGGTACTAATATGACTGTAGAAGCAACCTAGCGCCCAAGCACGCACGTAAACATGAGACGCATCCACCCCTGGTAAGAAAAAGAGTTCCGTCTCGATTCGAACGATTGTGGTTTTATTTGCGCTGGTGTAAACTTTGCTGGCGGCTACAAATGACGCGCCTTGTTGTTGTTTTGTTGTTGTTGTGTTTTAAAAAAAAGTTGTTTGTAACAAACTTACTACTGTTTGAGCACCAACAAAAAAACTGCTCGTTAGCTGACAGTTTTCTGGCCCCCTTGGCGTAACTAAATACGGCAGTAGTTGAAGAAGGATGTCGTAAACCAGTGCTGAGAGTTTGATCATTACCCACACTCCAAGCATCGCTTTCCGGTACCTTCCTCCAAACTCTGCCAGATTTAGTTACGCCACTGAAGGGGCACTCTGCACTCTTTTATCTCCGCGCGGCTGTCCACCGACGCGGTCAGCGCCCTCCAAAAGGTTTGGGTATTGATCAAACTCCAAGCACTGGTTTACGACATCCCGAGAAGGTGCCGGAAAGCGATGCTCGGAGTGTGGATAATGATAAGACTGTCAAAGCAACGTAGTGCCCAAGCACCCACGTAAACATGAGACGCATCCGCCCCGGTTAAAAGAAAAAGTTCCGTCTCGATACAAACGCTTTTGGTTTTATTTGTGCTGGCATAAGCAACGTGGTCAGTCATGAAAGAAACGTCTGATATAATTTGAGTTGTCTGTAACAAACTTACTGCCGTTAGAGCTTCATCGAAAAACTGTGTTGTTAAGATAAGATAATACTGTATTGTCCTTAAAAGGAAATTTGCTTTGAAGCATGCCATCGAATGTAACATGTAAATGAATAAAATTCAAATTAAACGTATGACAATTTAACGTAAGACATGTATTCATAAAGAACAAGGTGTTTAAACACATTACAATGATAGTTAAAATAAATAACAACAAGATAGCATATGCACACACGCACGCGCGCTTGCATTCACTCGCGCACGCACGCACGCACGCACGCACACACACACACACACACACACACACACACACACACACACACACACACACACACCACACACACCACACACACACACACACACACACACACACACACACACACACACACACACACACACACACACACACACACACACACACACACACACACACACACACACACACACACACACACACACACACACACACACACACACGAGAGAGAGACAGACAGACAGACAGACAGACAGACAGAGCGTGGCATACTGTTGTTTTTTGTTTTTGTTTTAACCCCGTCAGAAGGGAAACCACAGGCCATTTTCTGAGGATGTGTCACGATCTGTTTCTGAACGCTGGATGCTGGATGCTGATATGCAGTGATCTTACCATGGCTGCAGGAAGTCACCACATAACCATGGCAGGCAGCATATTACAACATTCTAATGTAGCCGTGGGTTTCTCGCTGGTGCCGATGTGCTGCACGTGACACTTTATTATTATTATTCATTGCTTTTATATAGCGCTGTTCTCTGCTCTCGAGCAGACTCAATGCACACATGTCGCATGTGATTCTGAATGAGTGACTGTATCCTTTGATAGCGCATATTATTTAATATCCACGGAAGTGGTGTACTAGCTGTTAGCGCTCTGTGACACAGCGCAAATGGAAGCTGAGACGGAGTGCTGTGCTGGACTTGGGGTCTTGCTGCAGCAGGTGGAGCTTGTTCACAGTGAGGCTCTGTTCGGCAGGGAATGAAGTCATGTGGGGTGTACATCCAGGAGAGCACGATGTGGTCCTCTGTGTCTCCTCACAGTTAGTGAGGCTTGGCTTGGGTCTGTGAGGTGGCATAAGCCGCCCTTCCGAGGATTTTCTGTAACCGGAAAATCAGATTATCTTTGTGCGTGTCTCTGTCTCTCTGTGTTTCTGTCTGTCTGTCTGTCTGTCTGTCTGTCTGTCTGTCTGTCTGTCTGTCTGTCTGTCTGTCTGTCTGTCTCTCTCTCTCCTCTCTCTCTCTCTCTCTCTCTCTCTCTCTCTCTCTCTCTCTCTCTCTCTCTCTCTCTCTCTCTCTCTCCTTCTCTCGCTCACCCCCTCTCTGTCTGTCTGCCTGTCTTTCTGTCTCTCCCTGTCTGTCTCTCGGTCTCTGCCTCTCTCTCTCTCTCCCCCCTCACTCCCATTCCCCCTACCCCCACCACCCCCATCTCCACTCTCCCCACCCTCTCCACCAGCACCGCACTGGGCACCATTTAGAGTAATCTCGGTGACCTGTACGTGTGATTCAAGGCACCACAAAGGCCGGACTCGAGCCACTAGACGTTGGCAGAACCGTCACCGCCATGGCCATCAGCTGACCAAACGGATCACCTCAGCTCGTTCCAACTGTGTGCCCAAGTAATGACCCGACGCCACCAGACCCGTTAATGACTCCAAACGATCCCGCCCCCCACCCACCCCCTCAAGCCCTTCCTCCTTCCTCCCCCCCCCCCCTCCCCCAGTCCTCCCTACCCCCTCCCTCATCCTCTCTCCCTCCCCACTGCCCACCTTGCCTGATCTCCGAGGGATTAAGGAGGCCGGCCAGCAGCGATGTTTTACTGTCTGGTTTATTCCACTGCGAACAGGCGCGAGCCTCAGCGTGAAGCTCGAAGACGATTTATTTCGCAGACGCCTCGCGTGCTTAACCCCTTCAGTCACTGCCCAAGCCTGTACACATTTCCGCGCTGAAATGTGAAACACATACAAGACTGAAAACAGTATGCTTGACGGTCCTGTAACAAATGAATTTTTCACTTTCAATCCTGTGCGTTTTGATAGAAGTCCTTTCGCGTGCTTGTAACCGAGTGTATTGTATACACGTTTCGGGCCATGACCCTTTAACCCTTTTTTTCCCGGTCCTTTTCCTTTTTGATTGGGTGGGAGTTTTATGGCCCCAGTTACCTAAAGTGTTAAAACTTGTGCGCTGGGCCGGCAGCGTCCCTTTTCCCCCAGTGTCCCTGCAGAGGCAGGTTGTTTGTTTGATGTTGCGGCCGGTGTTCATGTGTTCATCTCAGGGGAGAGCCTACACTGTTTCCTGGTTGGTGTAATAAAAAGTTATGTTATAACAACCTCTGACTTGCGACTCTTCATCCATGCTTCCAACCTGCTTCCCTCACTCCCCACACCACTCCCCTACAAACCTGGCGCTTGCGAGCAGGATTGGAGTAGAAGAGCACAAGCCAACCAGGAGACAGTGTAGAGGAGCTGTCTGGAGGCACCGGCAGACAGTGTAGAGGAGCTGTCTGGGCCCGGCAACAGTGTAAAAGGGGCTGTCTGGAGGCACCCGGCAGAGAGTGTGGGAGAGGAGAGCTGTCGGAGGCACTGAGGCAGTTCGAGGGGACCTGACCACCGAGCTTCACCTACACTGATGGCTGACCTACAACTACAGCAACAGGATCCAGTCCTTGGCCCGGTGCTCGCAGCCTGGCCAGCCAAGCCCTCCAACATGAAGGAACGCTCCACGCGGGCGTTGGTGCAGCAGTACCCTCGACGGTTCCTGAAGAATGGGATCCTCCGTCGTGGGCAGGCTGACCAACGTCGCGGTACCCTTGAACAGCTGGTTCTGCCCAGCTCATTTCGGCCTGATGTCCCAAGAGAGGTCAGGGACTACATCAGCAGCTGCGAGAGATGCACTGTGGTGCCATGCTTTAGGAAAAAGGAAGGGGATATGATGCTTGGTATGGTCATTGGTAATGCCTTGTGTTTGTATGTTAATGGGTTGCCTTAAGGGTCCTTAACTTGTTCAAACTTAGTGGCATCGGCTTAGATTTAGCATGTAACTTAACTGTCTTGCTATTTTTAGTGTATACCTTGCATGGCAGTAGCCATTATGGTTTAGCTTGTTTCCTTTTGCATGGACCTGTAGTGTGTCAATTGTTGATGCCGTTTTATTGAGTTGAGGTAGATGTACGTAGGTTGCACAGTTGCTTTTGGTTATGTGGATTGGATGTGGCATCTATTGAGTATGGATTGTTCTGGCAGACATGCTCAAGAGACGTTGAAGTATCAGTTATACGTTGATTAACCTCGGGAAGGTTGCTTGAAATGTACAAGCAAAAGGACGAATCAGGATTGATTGTATCTGTGTTGCATTTTGTATATGTGGATTTGTATGCAAATTGTTATATATACCCGCCTTATACAGTCGATTAGGGTTCTCAGTGAGTGTGACTACATCTCTGTTAGTTGATTGTTACTCCGTATTGCCACAACTTCCATTTTCATTTTCCTGAGCAGTGGGGTGACCCTAGTGTATGTTTGTTTCATCATGATCGAACTTTGATGGCTTGACTGCTAATCTGGTATTACTTAATAGCATTATATATGTTCATTTGAGTAGTAACAAGACAGGGTCGACATCAGGGTCACTGAGCGTTGTGTTGTCTGTGAGTGAGAGTTATGTTTATTACGAGTATATGTGTTAGCCTTTATATAAGACCCTGTATTTTCGTGTGTGCATTTCTCTAGCGAGACTTTTTATCGTACCGCGGGGCCTTCACATAGGGCTTGGTATTGAAATCATGGTCTGGGATGGCAAACATCACTTGTGTGCCGTTTATGTGGTAAATGACATGCAATATGTAGTATTCGATTGTTGCAATGTGCGCTGTGTTGATGTTTTATTTTTTCGAACATGTTGTTTTGAGGTCTTGTACAGCCAATTGTGGAGCGTCATCCATTTTTATATCCCATATGGCAGTAGGTCTTTGAAATGCAATAAGAACACAAGTTTTCATCATTAACAATAAGAACATTATTGCATATAAGAACACAAGTTTTCATCATTAACAAAAGGAATCCTCTTTTTCATCCTTTTGTCCTGTTTCAAGCAATGTGTTCTGGGTCTGTCTGGTTTACTTTGCTTAAATGCAGTAATCATGTTGCCCTTTTACTGCAATGCAATCATTGTTTGGTCTTTGGAGATGTTTTGTGTAGTTAGCCAGGCCTTTTGCTAGTATGTTAGCAAACAGGGGTACAGTTTTAGTGCGTGGATGTATTGGGTACCACTTTGATGGTTTGTTAAGTCAACTCTTAGATGCCCTACACCCTTTAGTTTTGTTTATTGCTATGTGATTAACCAGCGAGGACGCTGGTTATGAATGAGTAGGGGGGATGTAACCGAGTGTATTGTATACATGTTTCGGGCCATGACCCTTTAATCATTTCTTTCCGGTCCTTTTCCTTTTTGATTGGGTGGGAGTTTTATGGCCCAATTATCTAAAGTGTTAAAACTTGTGCGCTGGGCCGGCAGCGTCCTTTCCCCCAGTGTCCCTGCAGAGGCAGGTTGTTTGTTTGCTGTTGCGGCCGGTGTTCATGTGTTCATCTCAGGGAGAGCTACACTGTTTCCTGGTTGGTGTAATAAAAAGTTATGTTATAGCAACCTCTGACTTGTGACTCTTCATCCATGCTTCCAACCTGCTTCCCTCACTCCCCACCCCACTCCCCTACATGCGCATGCGAAGGGGGCGAAGGGGGCAAAGAAAGAAAAGAAAAAGCAAGGGGGAAAAAATGCCTTAATGGTTTCAAATTTGGCGCTTTTATATGTCAGTGTCAATTTTCCGAGTGACGCCGCGGCAAGCATAGCAGTGAAAGGGTTAATGGTCGATGCTGCCGATAGTTCCTGCTGGGCTGGGCGGCTGAGCCGATCGAGGCCAGTCTGAGGTTGACAATGCATATATAAGCAAAGTAAGTAAACATGTTGCTCTACGTCCACGGAAGCGAGATGGCTTATTAGAGAGAGAGAGAGAGAGAGAGAGAGAGAGAGAGAGAGAGAGAGAGAGATTGATTGAACTTTATTTCTCAACGGTGACGATATTAGCACAAAGGCCGACTCACATATCTGCCGTTGCAAACAGTACTACTAATAACCAAGACATTCACAGTGAAATATGAGAGAGAGAGAGAGAGAGAGAGAGAGAGAGGAGAGAGAGAGAGAGAAGAGAAGAGAGAGAGAGAGAGAGAGAGAGAGAGATTGATTGAACTTTATTTTCAACGGTGAAGATATTAGCACAAAGGCCGACTCACATATCTGCCGTTGCTACAGTACTACCAATAACAAGAATTCACAGAAATATGAGAGGAGAGAGAGAGAGAGAGAGAGAGAAGAGAGAGAGAGAGAGAGAGAGAGAGAGAGATTGATTGAACTTTATTTCTCAACGGTGAAGATATTAGCACAAAGGCCGACTCACATATCTGCCGTTGCTACAGTACTACTAATAACCAAGACATACAGAGATGAGAGAAGAGAGAGAGAGAGAGAGAGAGAGAGAGAGAGAGAAGAGAGAGAGAGAGAGAGAGAGATTGAACTTTATTTCTCAACGGTGAAGATATTAGCACAAAGGCCGACTCACATATCTGCCGTTGCTACAGTACTACTAATAACCAAGACATTCACAGTGAAATAGAGAGAGAGGGAGAGAGAGAGAGAGAGAGAGAGAGAGAGAGAGAGAGAGAGAGAGAGAGAGAGAGAGAGAGTGATGAACTTTATTCTCAACGGTGAGATATTAGCACAAGGCCGACTCACATATCTGCCGTTGCTACAGTACTACCAATAACCAAGACATTCACAGTGAAATATGAGAGAGGGGAGAGAGAGAGAGAGAGAGAGAGAGAGAGAGAGAGAGTGGAGGCCGACAGAAAGACCACTATATTAGAAAAGGCTGCTCGGACTTTGCCTTGCTACAGTTTACTACCGCAAGCTGTTCAACCGCTGAGAGGAGAGAGAGAAGGCGAGAGTGTCGTCGAGAGAGCTGTTGAGGAACAAGAGGAGAGAGAGAGAGAGATTGATTGATTAAAATTTATTTCTCAACGGTGAAGATATTAGCACAAGGGCCGACTCACATATCTCTTGCTCAGTACACTAATACCAAGACACATAAAAAAAGGAAGAGAGAGAGAGAGAGAGAGAGAGAGAGAGAGAGAGAGAGAGAGAGAGAGGAGAGAGAGGAGAGAGAGAGATTGATTGAACTTTATTTCTCAACGGTGAAGAATTAGCAAAAAGGCCGACCACATATCTGCCGTTGTACGTCTACTAATAACCAAGATATTCACAGTGAAATATGAGAGAGAGAAGGAGAGAGAGAGAGAGAGAGAGAGAGAGAAGAAAAGAGAGAGAGGAGGGGAGAGAGAGAAGAGAGAGAGAGATTGAATTTTATTTCTCAACGGTGAAGATATTAGCACAAAGGCCGACCACATATCTCCCGTTGCTACTGTACTACTATAACCAAGATTTCACAGTGAAATGTGAGGAGAGAGAGAGAGAAAAGAAGAGGAGAGAGAGAGAGAGAAAAGGGGAGAGGAGGAGAGAGAGAGAGAGAGATTGAACTTATTTTCAACGGTAAAGATACTAGCACAAAGGCCGACTCACATATCTGCCGTTGCTACAGTACTACCAATAACCAAGACATTCACAGTGAAATAGAGAGAGAGAGAGAGAGAGAGAGAGAGAGAGAGTGGCTCGTCCGAGCGCTCCGACTCAGAACAACCACTATATTAAGGCGGTGGGGAACTTGCCATTGCGTAGCAGCTTGTGTGAGTACAATTGCTGTTTCAACCGCTGAGAGGAGCAGAGTCACAAGGCGACAGTGTCCGTCGTAGCACAGCTGTTGAGGAACAACTGAAGCACTGAAAGGTTGTCCATCTTTCTGAGCCCAGCTCCACCTCCCTGATCTCTTCTGGGCCGGCTCTCTTGAGGGTCCAGCACCACCTCCCTCCTCTTGATCTCGCCTGGACTCTGTGACATACATCACAGGGGCCGCTCGCTGTATGTTCTGTGTCCTGTAGGACACTGAGGAGTGGTACCGCAGAGGCAGAAGGAATCAATGCGTCCTCAGATGGCTTAAACGACGCTTTTATTCTTGTTTTCTTTCTTTAAAAAACAAACTGTTTTATTCAGTTTTTAAGCATGTGGACATATACACACCAACCAGGCATACACATAAATACAAAGCTAATGTATACAGACCATATAATGGTGTCAAAGAAAAGTTTAAAAAAAAAAAGTTTGTGTAAGGACAAGAAAGCTACAGGCAGACACCCACCCACAACAACAACAACAACAAAATCAAAATCAAAAAAGCCTCAACAACAGCAGTAACGACAACACGTAAAAAGGGAAGAAGGAATGGGACAGTAACACCAGCAGTGTATTCTTTATTATTATTATATTTTGTTTGTTTGTTTGTTTGTTTATTTAACCGTTTCAAAGGTTATGGTTATAAGACTATACGCTCGGCTCAACACCCACATGTACAGGAAGATAAGCTGGCATCATCACCAACCTGCAACTGCGATGTTGAGGACCAGATGGACGAGAACCTTGACCATGTTGCTTTACGTCCGCAGAAGCGAGGTTGCCTATCAAGGACGGGGACAGGGGGGAGCATGTACTGCAGATATATAGAGGCTAGTTATGCTCACTTTGGCAAACACCACACCAAAATGTGTGGCCAGCAACAGTCCAGCTATACACCAAACTCTACGGCAGCAAGGAAGAAGAACTGGAGAAGACGCGGCCACTTTCATCTTGCAGACTGGATTCTCAGTGTAGCGGCGATCGAAAAGAAGTTTAGGAAAGGTTCAGATTCGTTTTCTAACCCCCCACCCCCTACCCCCACCCCGAATCATTATTTAAGAATGGAGCGATTCATTTCGCGAAGGGTGAATCAGACTGCTATCGTGCCGTTTTTAAGACAGTGTAATTGAGTTTATGAATCGGATTTGTACTCGTAAGATTTTAAAGAACCTGTAGCGGCGTTTCGTCGAAGTTCCGCACGCTAAACCATTGCTGTGTGTGTGTGTGTGTGTGTGTGTGTGTGTGTGTGTGGAGGGTGGAGGGGGGGGGAGACCGAGACAACTTTAAAGACCTATAGTAAATTTAGCTGGGCCAAAATGTTTATACTGTATATACTGAGATGGCACGCGAAGAAGAAACAAACAAACCCCTGTTCAGTTCATTTCCGTTAAAGATGGTATATATATATATATATATATATATATATATATATATATATATATATATATATATATATATATATCGCGCTCCGGAAAACCCAGATGTGCTACATCCGATTACTGTGCTCGCACACTGCTTTTTCATTGCACTAGTGTGTTTTTCCTTTGAATTCCGACAATCAGCAAGATTCAACAGAAGAAAGAGAAACAACAACAACTTAAAACAAACAAACAAAAACAAAAAACAAAAAACAAAACAAAAACGACACTCAGCGTATCTCGTAGGGAAGTAGGCGAAAGACATCGATCGATGAGGATAATACTGACAGCGATGACAGCAGTTTTAACGAAATCGCTGGGGCCAGGACAACAACAACAAAAAGTTTGAACGAAATCACCGCCGCGGCTAGGATGAAAACGGTGCTCGACAACAAAGACCACAAAGCACCACAACTGAGAAGAAATCTGCCGACAGACAGCAGCAATCTGCAAGCCAGCAACCTTCCCTCCCACCGCCTCCTTCTCTTCTCTGACCGCACGCGACAAGAGGCTAAGGGGCGGGATGACAAGGAGCTAATGGCCTTGTTGTGATTGAGGTGCTGACCGTCGCTATGCTGATACCAGCCGTGTCTGCGGGGAATCCTCTGTGGCAAGGAAGCTATAAGTATTAATCTACGTTTGGCTCCAGAAGTATATAAATATACCCCTCGGTCCTGCTATTAATTCATGCATCCTCTTTCGGAGACCGCCACCGCTCCAGCGGTTATACATAGAGAGAGGGGGAGGAGGGAGGGAGGGAGAGAGAGAGACGAACAGAGACAGACAGACAGACAGATGGAGCCAGCCAGCCAGAGACAGAGACAAACAGAGAGAGAGAGAGAGACTCAGAGAGAGAGAGAGACAGACAGACAGAGACAGAGACACACAGAGAGAGGGAGAGACACACAGACAGAGAGAGACAGAGACAGACAGAGACAGACAGACAGAGATACAGAGAGACAGGGAGATACATATAGTCATCAATGGGACCCGTGTCAGCCGTACTGGACACTGTCTTTCATCGGGCGCAATCATTCAAGACATTTTGCACGTGCCACGTTTTCGGGGTCAAGCAGTTCGGCACACACTTATTTTGGCTCTGTCGTTGGGTATCGGGTACTGCAGAAACTGAGATACATATTAATTTATGTCCTCTATATATCCGGCTGTTTGCTTGTTTTTGATTCTGTTCAGCTAGGCCGCTGCCTGCTGACGTGTACTTTTCTCATTGGTGTGATCGCCACCCACGTTTGCCAGAGCGTCGAAGCCATGCAGTTGGTTTAAACAATTTTATTAACGAAAGCATACCAGCATACAATACAATATTTCCTTGAGCGTCAAACAAGAAGTAAACTTATACGAGACGCTCTAAATAGCAAACTTCCGTATGATGTTGTGGGTAGGCTAACATTGTAACAATATATTTTCACAGTGAGAGAGAGAGAGAGAGAGAGAGGGGGAAGGAATGGGAGGTGAGAAGGGGAAAGGGAAGGAGTGTGTACCCAGACAGAGAAGAGGCATAGTGTTTTGGTTACGGTTCGGTCGCGACTCGGTTTACTTGCTGGTTTGTTTATTTTTTGTCTCTGAGTGTGTTTTTTGGGACAGAATGGGTCAAGGATGACGTCAAGCGTATAGTGAATTTAACAGCTGTTTTGATTAAGTGTCACTTTGGTTTTAATTTTTATATATTTTATTTTAGCTAAGGCAGGGTTACCTTGTCGGGATTTTGATTCTTTGGCTCTTTAATTTTTTATTTTTTTTAATGGTTTTGCTTTGTTCGTTGTTTTTAGATTTGCTTGATATTTAGGCCTGTGTTTCACCCCGACGCAGCCTACAAAGTGAATTGGGCGTTATCATATCGAGTAGCTTCGCTGATATCTCAGACAGCCAGTGCAGTTTACATCAAAGAAAAAGCGGATTTTACTTCACTAACACGCGCTGACATCTATTATCAGTAATTGCCATCCAAGAACCGAGGCAACAGCTATTTTAATGTGATCATGTCTGGAAGGGGAACGTGAGTAAAAGCAAAGGTTTGGACATTAACGCTCATTATCTAGCGGTGTGCCTTGCATTATAAAATTCTGTTAAAAGAGCGTTTTGCTAAATCTCTCTCTCTCTCTCTCTCTCTCTCCTCTCCTCTTTCTCTCTT
>JABMCL010001517.1:240000-255000 GCA_018857735.1 Alviniconcha marisindica
TACAAACTGAAATCTCCACCCTGAAAACAGAACATTACCCCAGTAGGGTTGTACTGGCAAACTGTCTTCCACCGAACACCCTTTCTTTCCAGTTTGCTGGCCCCAGAAAGAACCCCCGATGATTCAATCCGGAACCGGAAGGCAGGAGGGATGGTGGGAACCGCTCCCAGAGAATTTTTAAAAAAAAAAAGAAGAAGAAAAAAAGAAAAAAAGAAGAAAAAAAAACAGCAAAAAAATAAAAAAATAAAATAATAAAAATAAAGGAAATGAAGAAAAGAATTGATAGATGGACACCGGAAGTGGATCGTTGAACAATGAACGGGCTCTCCCTCCAATTTGCCCCCCTCCCCCTACCCCCACCTTTTCGCACCACTTGCACCCTCCCTCGCGGCTGGATGAAGTGGGGGCTGTAAAAGCGGATTCCTTCTGATTCAATCTGTCTGCTATTGAGTTGGGGAAGAGGCGGAAAGGGGGGACACTTGAGGACGGAAGGGAGGTAATCTGTCTGTGTGCGGCCTGTAAATCAAGAGTGTCCCCGCGTTGAAGGAGTTCCATCGCTGTTTGGGCTGGTCTTTTGTTCGCTGTCTTTCTTTTCTTCTTCTTCCTTTCTTCTCCTTCTTGTCCTTCTGCTACTGCTCCTCCCCCGCCCACTTCTTCTTCTTCTTCTTCTTTTCCTTCTTCTTCTTTTTCTCCTTCTTCTTCTTCTTCTATCTCGATCTTGTGTTCGTCCTATAGTTTATCTGATATGTGCCGAGAGCGATGGGGGTCGCTGTCCTTATCTGGTCGTTGGGGACGGTCATACAGTTTGTAACTGTGGGCGTCCAAACGTCGCGAGATGATTGGCTCATCCGTTATTGGGGACAGTAGGATGTGTCGGTTTTTGCTTTTCCTGTTGTTGCTTTTTTGTTTTTGTTTTGTTTTGGTGTGTGTGTGTGTGTGTGTGTGTGTGTGTGTGTGTGTGTGTGTGTGTGTGTGTGTGTGTGTGTGTGTGTGAGTGTGTGTGTGTGTTGTGTGTGTGTGTGTGTGTGTGTTGAGTGTGTGTGTGTGTGTGTGTGGTGTGTGTGGTGTGTGTGTGAGTGTGTGTGTGTGTGTGTGTGTGTGTGTGTGTGTGTGTGTGTGTGTGTGTGTGTGTGTGTGTGTGTGTGTGTGTGTTTTGTTTCGTTTTGTTTGTCAGCTTATCTTCCCGTGTTCAGACCTTTGTGGTTTTGAATAGTGTGTGACGGATTCCTTCTGTCTCTGTCTCTGTGTGTGTGTGTGTGTGTGTATGTGTGTGTGTGTGTGTGTGTGTGTGTGTGTGTGTGTGTTGTGTGTTGTGTGTCGTTGTTCTCTCTCTCTCTCTCTCTCTCTCTCTCTCATCTCCTCTCTCTCTTCTGGATCCTATCTGTTACTCTTCTCGTCTCTCTGGCGAGTCCTATCTGTTGAGCGTGGCGGTTTGTTTGTGGTGAGTCCGTATCTGTTGAGTGTGGCGGTTTGTTTGTGGTGAGTCCGTATCTGTTGAATGTGGCGGTTTGTTTGTGGCGAGTCCATATCTGTTGAGCGTGGTGGTTTGTTTGTGGTGAGTCCGTATCTGTTGAATGTGGCGGTTTGTTTGCGGTGAGTCCATATCTGTTGATTGTGGCGGTTTGTTTGCGGCAAGTCTGTATTTGTTGAGTGTGGTGGCTGTTTCTGGAGAGTCCGTATCTGTTTAGTGTGGCGGTTTGTTTGTGGTGAGTCCGTATGTGTTGAGTGTGGCGGTTTGTTTGCGGTGAAGTCTGTATTTGTTGAGTGTGGTGTGCTGTTTCTGGAGAGTCCGTATCTGTTTAGTGTGGCGGTTTGTTTGTGGTGAGTCCGTATGTGTTGAGTGTGGCGGTTTGTTTTCGGTGAGTCCGTATGTGTTGAGTGTGGCGGTTTGTTTTTGGTGAGTCCATATCTGTTGAGTGTGGCGGTTTGTTTGCGGTGAGTCCGTATCTGTCTGTTGAGTGTGGCGGTTATTTGTGGCGAGTCTGCATATTTACTCTGCTGGGAAGCCAGAGCTGCCACATAATCCTTCTGTTAAGAGTAGAGTTGGTGAGAATGTAGCCGTGCGTGCTTCGCCTGCTGCCAGGAATTTCACCGTACTCACTTCTACCTACCCAGTTTACTCAAATGTTTTGTTGTTTTGAGATAGTTTTCTCTCAACCTTTTACTTGTGTTAGGTGTAGTTTCCAGTACGAATCCGCAAAAAGGTAGGTCAGCTTGCTCGCGCGCATGCGCACGTGTGTGTGTGTGTGTGTGTGTGTGAGAGAGAGAGAGAGAGAGAGAGAGAGAGAGGTGAGTGTGTGAGTGAGTGAGTGAGTGAGTGAGTGAGATGTAAGACTGTGATTGTGAAATCCAAGCCCACGGCCGGCTCGGTTGATCCATTTTGTTCGTCATTGCTTCTTGACTGCTGAGGTGACCTTCTGCCGACTCTGTCTCAGATTGTTAACGACAGTCTGCTGTCTGGTTCCTTCCCGTCAGTACTCAAACATGGTTACGTTAATTAGCCACTTCTCCGAAAGTTGACCCTTGACCGCAACAGCCTTAAAGTAAAAGTCCAAGGTTTTTAAGTATGCAAAATGACTTTCGAAATGATTGACAAATGAGTCACTAGTTTCAGATTTAATGAAATAAAAATATATAAAAATGTTTAATTGGGTTTTCAATCGATTTTTTTTTCTGTAGGCTTTCCCGGAAGTGACGTCAGTCTGGGGAGTCAGTGCGGTTGCCATCTTAGATTTTTCAGTAAACTGTGTATGCGTGTGGTTGACAAAAAAGTTAACTATGCCGGCCTACTGTGTTGCCGCGAACTGTAACAATTCGCAGACGACCCCAGGTATAACAATGCACGAGCTCCCGCGCAATCGACCCGCAGTGAGGCGAAAGTGGATTAAATTTATGCAATTCAAACGAGCTGACTTTCTTGCTGCGCCGCATCACGCCCATTTGTGTAGCGAGCACTTCAGTGAGTGCGATTTCGCAAACCCCATGGAATACCGCATGGGGTTTGCTTCGAAGCTCACACGATGTTCCGGTACTCTTTCAAAATCCTGCCTGACGCCTGCCAAACTGATACGGCTGTATCCTTGTGGGTCTCTCGGGCAAAGTATCAGTTTCGTCTTCGGAGCTCGAGTTGGCCATTTTTGCAGCGACTCCCCAGAGTGACGTCACGTGATTTGGGCGTCATGGCGACGCTTTCGGTACGACAGAAAATGCCTTTTTTCGTGCATTTATAACCCTCAGATCACAGTTTCACGTACATCATCGTTCTCAGCGAGCTTTAACGGAAATCGTGTCAAAAATCACCCCTAACCTTGGACTTGTACTTTAAGGACTACCGTCCAGGCATCAAACCCGTCATTCCTGTCCAGTGCCATTGCCACAATGTGTATACGGCAACCCTTCGCCTACTTCAATTCCCATGACCTGCACTGCCCTTCCCAGTCTGCTCACTGCGTCCATTTCACGGCACTGAGACGGCTCGGCTCGAACTGACTAACCATTCTGCTTGCTCTGGATGGCGATGTGCTTGTCAAGAGTCATGTTTCTGAAATCACGAAACGAATTAGGCTGCGAGCACAGGTCGTGGAAGGAATGTCGGCATGCAGTGCCGACGCGAAGAGAAGTGGGCTGAGCGTCAGGGAAAAGTTGTTCTATTTGCTTTCATGGGAGCAGCCTCTGTCTCGGCTTCACCTTTCGCGAGCTGCCATCGACAATATAGACCACCCTAATTATTCTCTTCTGCAGACTTCTGTCTACGGCATTTCTGGCATCTTTCCTTCGTGGTGTAAGTCTTACCGTACTAATACAAATCGGACGATGACTGTCAATGGCCTGGCTTGCGAATGTGTACTTTGATATCCCACAGGGCTCCTTTCTGGGTCCTATTCTCTTCATTCTTTACTCTGCACCTCTCTCATCTTTACGGATCGAAACTCATTTTGTCGCCAACCAGTCTTTAGCTGATAACGCACAGCTATTTCAGTACCGCCATCCTGATCAAATACACGCCACTCTCTTGACCACTCAGACATGCATGTCTGACGTGAAGACCTGGACAGCACGAAACAAACTGAAACTGAACGAACCCGAGACAGAGGTTGTTCCCACGAAATCAAATAAAACTACATTTTTTTCCTGTCGCTTAGCCCATTTCTCTTCGAGCGAGCACTGCCGACATTCCTTTCTCGACCTGTGCTCGCAACCTTGGTTTCATGATTTCAGAAAACATACCTCTTGACAAGCACATGTCAAAAGTCTACCGTTCTGCTTACGTGGAACTCAAACGAATCAGCTCTATCCACTTGTACCTGACTGTTCAAGCAACCAAACCTCTCGTCTGTACCTTTGTTCTCTCCAAATTAGACTGTTGTAATTCTCTTCTATCTGGCTGCCCACTTTACATTTTCTGTGAATACAGAAAGTTCAGAACTCTGCCCCGAAAGTAGATTTTAAAGCACGCAAACGTGATCATTATCTTTATTGGTTACCGGTCCAGGCCAGAGTAGACTACAATCTGTCAACTATCTGTCACACGCTGACTCATCTCCTGCCTATTTCTCTGACCTTCTCAATGTGTACATGCACCTCTTCTAGACAGCTTCGTTCTTCCGCAGATCCACGGATACTTCGCCTCCATCCTCCCATCCCTCCTGCCCGTTAAAACAAAAACCTTTAGCGGTGCTTTCTCTTGCTATGCTCCAAAGCAGTGGAAGCTTTTCCCTTCTGACAACCGTCACATTCAATCATCCAGTTCCTTCAGATCTGCGTTAACAACTCACCGCTACAACCATTATCATCACAAGTGATTTCGAAGTCTGTTTTCTGCCCCCCAAACCCCCCTCCCCTTCCTCTCCCCCACCACTCTCTCTCTCTCACACACACACACACACACACACACACACACACACACACATTCACGCACGCACGCACGCACGCACGCACGCACTCACACGCACGCACGCACGCACGCACGCACGCACGCACACACACACACACACACACAAACACATCCCTATACATTTATCCTGTAAACCCGTATGTGTGTTGCTGTGGATGATATGCGAGGAGTACAATATTATGCTTATGTATCCTTTTTGAGGTATTATGTTTACATTTTGGGTCATCTTTTAAAGCGGCGTGTGCTCACCCTTGTCGGTGAGACAACGCCGTATAGAAATGATCGCTACTACTACTACTACTACTACTACTACTACTACTACTACTACTACTACTACTACTACTACTACTACTACTACTACACACACACACAGTAGAGAGTAGTGGTAGTAGAAGAAGAAGTAGTAGTAGTAAAACTGTCTGCTTCAATGCCATCTTCTCTTGAATTCGTACGTGAAACAATGGTCTCAAAAGCAGCAATTCAGGACAGCTTAACCTTTTCCTCAGACTGTTCTTGGAAGGAAATTGCACACAAATGCATAGTTGTTAGCAGTGAAAGGGTTAATCAATCTAGTCCGCCCTCCCTCCTCCCCTCCTTTTCCCACAACGCTTCAAACAACCCCTCTTCCCTTTACTCTCTGAAAATCACTGTCATTATTTTGTGAGGGGGAGGGGGAGGGCGGAATTCAAGTAGCGGAAATTTGATTTGGTAGAATTCGAAAACCCAATTACAGCTACAAGAAGCCAATATTTGCTACGATACCAGATGCTCGGAATCTGCTCTGTGCGTAGAATGTCTAATGTTTTTCGTCTTCGATGAATGTGTTCTGTCGCAATACTGGTCAAAAGAAGCGTTGTCATTGTCTGAACTTGGCATATAATTATGTATAGCACCTGAAAGTTTGATCTATATGCGAGCCTGGGCATAACTGTGATTAAAGGGTGTTGTTTGCGATGCGCCGGTATGTGTTATTTACGTAAATGTTATTTTTCTTAAATCTGCTGCTTTTGAACAGCCACTGCACTCTAGAGAACAGAATTAAATCACTAATACAAATAATAAGTCCCAAGCATTGTTTCTAAATGATGATGACAATGATGTTGATTTTTTTTATTGGTATTTATTATCGTAAATGATAATGACAATGGTGATTGTTTTTATTGGTATTTATTATCGTAAAGGATAATGACAATGGTGATTGTTTTTATTGGTATTTATCTAAAAATGTATTTTATTTTATTCTATTTTTATGTATTAAGATTTTCGTTATTATTATCGTTACTGGATCTGATCGATGTCTAAATTTATACCCAAGGTCAGGTACCCTGGGCGGTAATTAAACTAAACTAAACGACTGTTTAAATATGTTGTATTTACCTAGCTCTACCAGAGGTATGTGTTCATCCTGTCGTGGTTACATGAATGAAGATTCTGAAAGTGCGTACGGGCAGACTTTTACCCGAGCGACGGAGGAATCAACCAGAGTTCACGGAGGAAAGCCCCAACATCCGATCAGTCATCAAGTTTTCCACATCAAGCGAACTATACAGACAGTTCAAAACAACGCTGCTCGCCTGAATTGCCGTGAGAGTTCCCAAACATGATCATCATTATATTTCTCTTCATCTCGCTTCTTCCCAGTGGCTGCCCTTTGATTGACGAACACTGTATGAACTCTCTCGAGAGTTGCCAATCATGGCATTTCCGACAAAGACCATGGGGGGAAAACCTCGAGGGTCTGCATTGACGCTGCTCTGTGTATGGTGAAGTATACTGACGACATCAGTCGTTCAGCATATATCGAGATCAGAGAAAATAGCTCTATCCGCCCTCTCCTGACGACGAGTTAAGCTACTGCTCAGCTGATGTGTTCTTTCGTGCTCAGTCGGTCGGGCTAGTCCAACTCTTTGCTCATTGACATCAACTGTGATCAGACGTACAGGCTGCGGAAAGTTCAAGATACGCAGCGAAGGGGGTTGTTTTTCGCAAGAGCAGACATGGACACGTTAGACCACTGCTCGAGGCACTTCACTGGCTGCCAGACAAAGACAGGATTATTTTTAAGATAGCCGTTTTTGTTCTCTGTTTCTTTGATGGTACCCTAGCTGCCACCATACCTGTCATCGTGTCTCTCTGTATATACACTCCTTCTCGCACTCTCCGTTTTAGTTCGGATGAAAACACTCCTTTTGGTGCAAGATGGGAACTTAAGTATGGTTACCGGTTGTTCTCTGCTCAGACTCCCTTATCTGGAACAACCTTCCTGCTCACAGTTCAGACCTTTTGCTATTGCATGACGTCTTCACTGGCTGACTGATAATTTCTGGGGGATGGTGGGTGGACATAGACGGAGAGAGGGGGTGGGAGGTGGAGGGGAAAGCGAGGGGTTGCGAGATTGTGTGTGGGTGAGCGTGTGTGCACGCGTGTGGATGCCGGGGAGGAGGAGGAGGGGGAGGGATAGAGTGAGATATGTAATGCATTTTTAAACTACTGTGTGTGTTGATGTAATGTTTCAGGATAGCACTTTGAGCCTCACAGATATGTATAATAATAGAAGGATTCGGCGCATTAGAAATGCGCTTTTTATTATTATCTTCTCTGTGCTGCAGTTGCCTCAACTCGACTGCTTCTGGTTACTTGACCATATGCAGCGAGCCAGCTATACGCTCTTATTCTGATACTTCAATTCTCCGTCTTCCCTCTGTGCTGATCGACACACACGAGTTTTTCCTTATGCTGCACCGTCTGTCTGTAATAGTCTCCCTTGCAAAGTCAGGTTCTCAAACACACTCACATCTTTCATAATTATTATCATCTCTAGAATCTCGCCTCTGCTGTCCTGTGTGTGGTGTGAATGTGTGTGTGTGTGTGTGGTGTGTGTGTGTGTGTGTGTGCGTGCGTGCGTGCGTGCGTGCGTGCGTGCGTGCGTGCGTGCGTGCGTGTGTGTGAGAGCAGACAGCAGCGAGCGGCAGGACGTGTGAGAGTAAGAGTGGGTAGTGAGAGAGAGAGAGAGACAGACAGACAGACAGACAGACTGAGAGACTGAGAGAGACAGAGAGACCAGAGAGACCAGAGAGAGAGAGAGAGAGAGAGAGAGACAGACAGAGAGAGAGAGAGAGAGAGAACTGTTTCAATTGTGATTTGCTATGTGCTCCAGCCTGGAAATCAGAACGTAAAAAAAAAAAAATGTTTTAATGATGCACGCTTTGACACCAAAATGGGTGAAATAAAAAATGTAAAAATAAAAATAAAATAATAATAATAAAAAAGAAGAAGAAAAGAAAAGAAAGGAAGAAATTAGTTGTCTTCCTTGTTCGACGAGCATGAGCTTGCAGCAAAGAACCCTTCAAAAAATGAAATGATTATCAGCGATCAGAATGAGGGAGAGACAAACACAGAGAGAGAGAGAGAGAGAGAGAGAGAGAGAGAGAGAGAGAGAGAGAGAAGGAGAGAGAGAGAGAGAGATTAAAACAAAACAAAACAAAAACAAAACAAAAAAACTAAAAAGGGAGAGATAAAAGAAGAAGGGCTCCGGTGTCATTTGGCCCGTTTTGACACCAGTCATATCACATGCTTAATTCTCTTCAGGTCTTCGAGAAGAAGATGATGATGTGACAGATTTCTCAGGCCGAGAAGGTCGACATCAAAAGTACTGTCAGCTAGTGCATCCTTCATCTTTACCAGGAAGCGAAATGGACATGGGAGTCACCTTGACATTAAAGGGGAGGAGGGTGATGGGTGTGTGTGGGGGGGGGGAGGGGGGGGTATGAAACAAGATTGACTGCTAGCGTTCTAACAAAGCTTGTTCACAGAACAGACATAACACAGCGCTGTCGTACCGTACATACTCAAGTCCGGTTGCTTGCAAAGACGCGCTATTAAACCCCGTTGAAGCTACAGAGAGAGAGAGAGAGAGAGAGAGAGAGAGAGAGAGAGAGAGAGAGAGAGAGAGAGAGAGAAGAGAGAGAGTGAGGGAGAGAGAGAGAGACAAACAGACAGACAGACAGAAACAGAGACACAGAGGGAGAGGGAGAGACAGAGAGACAGAGACAGACAGATAGACAGACAGAGACAGAGAGAGACAGACAGAGGAGACAAAGAGAGACCGAGTCCTGTCACCACCGGTTCACTTCATGACGATAGACAAACAGAGGCAGAAGCAAAAATCAAAGATAGGGGAGACACGCACACAGACAGATACACATACAGAGAGATCGAATCGTCGGGAGGAGAGAGTGAGGGAGACAGACACACGTATATTTACACAATCAGAACGATAAAAGTAATGAGGCAGAGTTAAAAACAAAACAAAAACAAAAACAAAAAAAACAGAGAGAGAGAGAGACAGAGACACAGAGAGAGACCGAGAGAGACAGACAGACAGACAGAGAGAAACGAAAGGAGTGCGAGTGCACGCACTCCCCACGACCCAAACCCAAACATTAATGCGGTTACCGTTGAAACCATTTTTTTTTTTTTTAATTACGTCTGGACAACAAAATTCATCGACAAGTCACAAACAGCAGCGGCCCCAGCCGCGTTATAATCTACTCTTCTTTTTTTTCTTTTTTTCTTTTTCTTTTTTCTTCTTCGTTTTTTCCCCATTACTGACGCGGGTTCGAATCCCCGGTGCGGCAAGGGATTTTTCTCCCAGAGTCAACTTCCAGTGCATGCTGTCTTACGGTGTCCGTATAGCCCCCGCGTGCAATCGCACGCATCAACATCTGTGTGCACGTTAAAAAATCCAGAGCATTGGCATATACCACTGTCTGGACACACGGCAATGCTGCACACATTGATACTGATAGGAGTGGTTACCATAGCGCTGCTCCTGCAGCTGCTGTGTCTTATCCAGTAAGACAACCCGAATTTTCCACGAGGGGCATTGAAGTACAAAAAACAAATATATTCATAAATTAAATTACCAACAGTTCTGAGCTCAAAACTCTCGTATGATTTAGAGAGAAAGGTTGTCACGAAAATACTTGCTAGACAAGGCAACAATGTTACGGTATGTACACCAGACGAGGAATTTAGGTAAAAAGGGGAAGAACGAAACGTCTCGAAGCAATAACAACAACAGATACACTGACAACAAACATAGTATCTCAATGGAGCGATTGCGTTGTCTCAGAGAGGTCAATTACGTGTCTACATAATTATGTACATTAAAACATTTCATTTTGAAGATACGCGTAGTTTGCATTCTGAATTAATAGCACAGACGCTTCCTAAAACAAGTATATAATAAATGAATAAATCACCACTGAGCAATTAACAGATGTTAAACGTAACGGAAATACTTTGCTCGAAAGAAATTGCTGAAAATGGCCAAGCAGCATATTGCGGTCCAGACAGCAGGTCAATCACGAGAGAGACACTGCGGTGACTTCCCAACGTGATGGTGGGGGGGGGGGGGGGGGGGGGGGGGGGGGGGGGGATGGTGGTGGGGGGGGGGGGGAAGCAAACAAGAATATCACAGCGGTAACAATAGCGAGCATTGCATGTAAAACATAAATGTGTGTTTGTAATAATAATTATAACTTACTGTTATAACGCGCCATTTCTCACAAGACCTCACATCGATTCACACTCAGTGACGCTTTGCCTGGTGCTAACACGTCATAAAATATTATGACGTCTATCGCGAAGTGTTTTCCAGAAAGACGTCATAGCCGGAAGTCCTGCTCGAATGCTGACTCTTCGCGCATGCTCAGGAGAAGCCAGGTCCAGAACATTTATCGCTTTCATAATAATAGCGTTTTTCTCTGCTCTTGATCACTCTGCGCTCTTGTCGCATAATTATGTGATTCTGAATCAGTGGCCGTGGCGTTTGAAATGTCCACCGAAGTGGTGTACTTACAGGGCTGTTTGGTTGTTACATGGCTGGTGCCATATGAAACTGCTACCGCTGCATGTTCTGTGTCCACCATACAGCCATGCACCAGTTTACAACGTCACTTTATTCGAAAGCAAATACGTAGGGAACAGATGCGTTTAGCTGTAACCTGCCACCTGTTCTTTTGGCAGAATGACTGGGATTTTATATGTGCTACTAGGGTGACACGGGGGTGAACTGAATACCGATGTAGGAGTCAGCACAGAAAGCTGACCCTGGAGAAGAAAATTCTACCGCCGTTCCTGCCGGGACTCGAACCCGAGACCTTTCGATCACGAATCCGGCGCTCTAACCACTGAGCTATCCCCGCTCATCAGTACGAGCACAGAAAACAATACCACAACCATAAAGTCCTTCATTATTCTGTAAGGAGCAGTTGTGTTTTGTATTCGGCTTTATGGTTTTGTCAGTCACAATTGCGCGTTACAGAAGAATGAAGGATTTGTGGCTGCTGGATTTAGCGGCAGTTTGCCTGCTCGTTACATACGGCTATGTGGTTGTGTCGGATCAGGGCCCATACGCATTATGAATAAACAGGCTGCATAACGCGGCTAATGTACGTGTCGTAACTACTTCTAAACGGTGACGAAATTGAAGACAAATCGGCATACGTCAAGCGCAAAATGAGTCTCGGAGTCGTGACTTTAAATGCGACTAGACCGGCCGAATAGTCCTATATTATAGGACTATTCGGCCGGTCTAGTCGCGTTTAAAGTCACGACTCAGAGACTCATTTTTCTACGTTTATACAGTCTATAAGCGGGGTATAAAAATGGCGGTGCTGATGCTACCGTTACCGCAATGGCTACTATATTGAGCAGAAAATAAACACGTGCATGGCTGACGCCGCCCATGTACCATTGAATACCACAAATTATTCAAGGTAATTTGGATTCATGCATCAAAAGACATCGTAATCGACACAGTCGGCGAACAGGAGACAGGAAAATATCGAATGGGAAGGGGCCATTGGCTCACTGGCATCTACTACACTGAGTCGCAACGAACTCTGTACTTGACTCGGAAACTGACCCAGGCTACTGTTACGCGGTTTCCAATCTGTTTTGAATTGGTGACGTCACGCGCGTTGTTTTGTTGGTAAAACAAGGGATTTTCTCGATGTAAAAATAAACACAAGCCAGTAGCTATGTCTGAAGCTATGGATGACTCGCGCATGTATAAGGACAGCTGGACTTATGGAATCTTTAGCAAATCGGTATCCGCCTTTAACTTTATTTGCTCATCATGCATACAGGCCCCAGGTAAACTGCCGCTAAATTCACACACACTCAAAGGTTAACGCGTATGGAACTTAACAGTGAACTGACACAATCGTAAAGCCTCGATTAGTACGCAGCGAGCAGGTACCACTGTAAAGACACAATCATAAAGCCTTAATTTATCACGTAACGATCATTCACACAACGTAACACAACCGTACATGAAACCTCGAATAAATTCACATCACCATCAAAGTGGGTCACTATACGTTAACTTCATATCACAAGCGTGTGTCGCAACAACAAGGTATGTGACATGGAATTCTCATATGCGAGTAAAGGTAACTGTTTTAAAAAAATTTAATTTTTTATGTGGTATCTTCTCTTCACATAAATGAACAGCGTAGAACTATGGGTTACCAGAGGTTTCATCACTGTACACAATTCACATCACTAACAGGTTTCATTCATGAAGTTCAAGCTGTCCAAGTTTCTCGTACACTAGTTCAGTTCACGGTGAAACCTACGCGCTCAGGATGGCCTATATTATGCACTCCACTCTGTCACGTAAGTGTTTCTGCAGCATCGCTTTTAAAGCAGTTTCAACTTTGGTCTGGTTGACACTGACGCCACTCCACTCTGTCTCGTAAGTGTTTCTGCAGCGTCGCTTTTAAAGCAGTTTCAGCTTTGGTCTGGTTGACACTGACGCCACTCCACTCTGTCTCGTAAGATGTTTCTGTAGTTTTGCTGTGCCGTTAAAAATGTTTCAACTTTGGTCTGGTTGACATTGACTGCACTCCACTCTGTCTCGTGAGATGATTTTGTAGTGTTGCTTTTAAAGCAGTTTCAACTGTGGTCTGGTTGACATTGACGCCACTCCACTCTGTCTCGTAAGATGTTTGCGTAAGTGTTGCTTTTACAAATGTTTCAACTTTGGTCTGGTTGAAATTGACCTTTTCTAGTCCTGTTTACCGTATTTTGAAGAAGATCGTCGAGCGAGGCGCTCTTTCCACGGCCCTCTGCTTTCCTCTTGTAGATCGATGGTGCGAGGTTCTTGGCTTTGAGCCAGCAGGCATGAAGTACGTGTCTCAAACTCCTCAACACTTCAGATCTTCCGAGACGCACTCAACCACTTGTGAAGGCGCATGCCGTTTCCCGCCAGTCTGTCTGCTTACAGTCGATCACCTCCCTTGACTCCGGGTTGACAGGAGTCTCCGAAGATTGGCTGCCGAAGAGTGTCACATATGCCAGCCTGCATGGGCTTCTTATTCTACTTTCCCCTTTCTGTAACAAGCTCGCTGGACCCGTGAGGATAATGCTGCCATGTGTGGTCTGACTGTCACGTCTAGAGGAGGCATGTGAGACTTTTTCCATTCCCATTGTCAAGCTGGAGAGTGAGACCGCATCGGCAGTATTTTCTTGTTTGCGGATGTTGGTCTCAACTTGTGATCAATGAAAATATTGTACTTAGCCCGTTGCGGAGGTTTATTAAATGCCTGGAGTTCCTGGAAGAATGTAGGCATGGCAGGATATGTGCACTGTTTTCATTTATCACCGTTTAACTTTTGTTTCGTTGCTTTGAAAAAAGGGGACTACACTGAACATTAGCGAGTGTCTACGGAACAGAAATAGGTACCGAAACATCTATCACTGTGCATATATATATATATATATAGAAGAGAGAGAGAGAGAGAGAGAGAGAGAGAGAGAGAGAGAAGAGAAGAGAGAGAGAGAGACAGAGAGAGAGAGAGAGAGAGAGAGAGAGAGAGAGAGAGAGAGAGAGAAAGAGATTTTAACGTTGTAGCAGTGAATGAGACAAACTTATGATTTAATGACGTGTTTTGAACTGGGGTAATATAATCTTAAATGTGAAATTCGTCCTGAGGTGACCCTATCCGATGGACGGGACGTGAAACTCTAAGAACTAACTGCCTCAAGAGAAAGGTTTCCTTGCTTTGAGCTGTGTCCGATCGTCACGATTGGCCTTGCCCAGGAAATCCTTTCTCCTTTCAATAACAAAATGCATTTTATTTAAAGCAAAGCTTATTGTTTTCGTCCGCATACTTCGAAGCAGAACTGCAATGCGGAACACAACAATTGTAGAGTAACCTATCGATATTTTTGCACTTTTATCCCTCTGTGTGTGTGTGTGGGATGGGGGGGGGGGTTGGTGCGTGCGCGTGCCTTTGTGTATTTGTGTGTGTGTGTGGGGGAGAGAGAGAGAGAGAGAGAGAGAGAGAGAGAGAGAGAGAGAGAGAGAGAGAGAGAGAGAGAGAGAGACTCTGTGTGTGTTGTGTGTGGTGTGTGTGTGTGTGTGTGTGTGTGTGTGTGTGTGTGTGTGTGTGTGTGTGTGTTCTCTCGATACATCTGATTGCTTATAGAATTGCTGTCGGCTGCAAAGAAGACTTAGATTCCAAATTCGCTTTCGGACTCGTGACTCGTGACAAAGCTCTAAGTCAATACTGCCCCCTGCAGTTACTGATTTCGATTTCGTGACCCACCGTGACCGAGCTATTTCGTTCCGAATGGTCCATCAGTAGAGAACAATGCGGTATCCAGAGGCTCCTTATGAAGTCCAGGCCAGCAGCATAACTCGCATCTAGTTCAAACCTGTGGAAAGCCAGCCAAGCGTGTTGCACAACTGTACCAGAACCAAGTATCAGAACCGTTGCGTGAGATAGGTTTAGCTGTGCGACAGTTGGAATTAACCCACGCGTGACTGCGTGAGTCCACGTGCAATCATTGCAAGGTTAATTGTTTTGAGGCGATTCTGTGCGGCTGACAGCCGGTTCAAATCCAAAATACTATCTTAACTAACTGCAACTTAACCCTTTCACTGCCCCAGCCTGTAATTTTTCCGGGCTGAAAAGTGCACATACGCGCCTGCAAACAGTATACTTGCCGGTCTTAATCTATTTTCGATATTGTGCATTTTCATGGAAATCTTTTGACATGCTAATGCGCCTGAAAGAAGAAGAAAAGCCTGT
>JABMCL010001517.1:260000-262500 GCA_018857735.1 Alviniconcha marisindica
TAGTTTATCGTAGACACCACGCACACGATGCTGAAACAAGGCAACAAAACAGAGAATAGTTATGTTGAAGCTAGTTTATCGTAGACACCACGCATACGATGCTGAAACACGGCAACAAAACAGAGAATAGTCAGGTTGAAGCTAGTTTATCGTAGACACCACGCACACGATGCTGAAACATGGCAACAAAACAAAGAATAGTTCTGTTGAAGCTAGCTTATCGTAGCCACCACGCACATGATGCTGAAAGATGGCAACAAAACAGAGAATAGTCAGGTTGAAGCTAGTTTATCGTAGACACCACGCACATGATGCTGAAAGATGGCAACAAAACAGAGAATAGTCAGGTTGAAGCTAGCTTATCGTAGCCACCACGCACATGATGCTGAAAGATGGCAACAAAACAGAGAATAGTCAGGTTGAAGCTAGTTTATCGTAGACACCACGCACATGATGCTGAAAGATGGCAACAAAACAGAGAATAGTTGGCTTGAAGCACTCTACAGTTTGTGGTGGACACCACGCACACGATGCAACAAAACAAGGCAACAAAACAGAGAATAGTTATGTTGAAACTAGTTTATCGTAGACACCACACACACGATGCTGAAACATGGCAACAAAACAGAATAGTTAGATTCAAGCACTCTACAGTTTGTGGTGGACACCACGCACACCATGCTCAAACAGAGCAAAAAACAGAGAATAGTTAGTTTCAAGCACTCTACAGTTTATGGTGGACACCACGCACACGATGCTTTGGTGACCTAGCTGTGTATAGACCTAGTAGGTATTGATTGTTTGTGAAAGTGCGATTTATGCTGAGGTCGGTCTGTGCGGCTGACAGGACGTTAAAACCCAATAACTAGCTATCGTCGCCCAGAGGAAAGGCTGTGAGTAATGTCACTGGGACCCCAACACGGGCACGGCTCCCGAAGGTCACCTAATTCTGGTGTCACTTAATTAGCATCTTTACGTCCATTTTGGGTGTCCTTTGTGTGTCATGAGCTTTGAAGGCATGAAGCCGGCCTATTTCGGTCAGCAGCCAAACTCTGGTGAAAGCCAAAATGTTTCCTGTATCGGGTTCCACAGATTCTGAAAGAAGGTCGTCTTTGCTGGAAATCAAGAGCCGGTAAACCTAAGGTTTCCTCTTCTGGGCCTGGAGTAGATCAGAATATAGCTTTCCACGCTTTGTCGGACTGCCATTACTTAATTCTCTCCCATTTCTGACTTCTCCGTTCGTTCAGTTGAATTTTCTGCTTGTCATCGGGGTTATACCCTGAGTGCTGGATACTGCGGACGCAGAAGTGTCAACCCAGAGCTGCGAAAGATTCCCCCTTCAAAAGCCTGGAGAAGGTCAGAATATAGCCATGCATGCTTCGCTTACTGCCAGGAAAGTCTTCCTACAAGCTTCTTCCTTAAGGTTCTATTTTCGACCATCCTGGTCCATTCAACTTCATTGTTTTGTGCAAGACCAGCTCCTTAAGCCCTAGAATGTACAGCGTCATGAAGGTAAAGTGAAACATACTGCGATAATCCTACACGTACGCACCTGGTATAGCAGAAGGTGATAAGCGCCACAGGTATGACGAGAATGTACAGCGTCACAAAGTCAGGAAACAGACTGCGATAGCCTACACGCACGTACCTGGTATGGCAAAAGGCGATAAGCACCACAGGTATGACGAGAATGGACATGCGGCGACACGAAGTCAGTGAAACGGACTGCGATAGCCGACACGTACGTACCTGGTATAGCAGAAGGTGATAAGCGCCACAGGTATGACGAGAATGGACATGCAGCGTCACGAAGTCAGTGAAACGGACTGCGATAGCCTACACGTACGTACCTGGTATAGCAGAAGGTGATAAGCGCCACTGGTATGACGAGAATGTACAGCGTCATGAAGGTAAAGTAGACTTTGCGCTGCCACTTGTTGGTGTAGCCACGGCTCTTGCAGCCGAACTCCATCGTGCCATCCGACCTGACGTCCACCGTCTGGACGAAGATGAACAGTTGCGGGATGGCGAAAAAGAAGGCTAGTATCCAGGACAAGACGATGAACCTCTTGGCTCTGGACGTTGTGGCCCGGTACTTGAGGGGTTTACAGATCGCCAGGTACCTGCCACATTGGATTCGTGGGTCAGTTATAGAGTTAGTGTCACATACGGACGAATCACACATGCACAGTTACTCCATACCAGGTCGAAATGCATTACTTACTTACTTACTTACTTACTTACTTACTTACTTACTTACTTACTTACTTACTTACTTACTTACTTACTTACTTACCTACTTGCTTGCTTGCTTGCTTGCTTACTTAGTGTTACATAAGGACGAATCACACATTGCACAGTTACTCCATACCAGGTCGGAATGCGCTAATTGGTTGGATAGTGTCACATAAGGATCGACCACTCACACATTCACAGTTACTCAAAACCAGGTCGAAATGCATTAGTTAGTTAGCTAGTGTCAAATAAGGACAAGTCACAC
>JABMCL010001517.1:282500-292500 GCA_018857735.1 Alviniconcha marisindica
CTCAGTATAGTGACCAATCAAAGATCGTGTTTCACTCTACAGTGGCCAAGCAAAGACCGTGTATCGCTCTCAGTAGTGAACAATCAAAGATCGTGTTTCACTCTACAGTGTCCAAGCAAAGACCGTGTATCGCTCTCAGTAGTGAACAATCAAAGATCGTGTTTCACTCTACAGTGTCCAAGCAAAGACCGTGTATCGCTCTCAGTAGTGACCAATCAAAGATCGTGTTTCACTCTACAGTGTCCAAGCAAAGACCGTGTATCGCTCTCAGTAGTGACCAATCAAAGATCGTGTTTCACTCTACAGCGTCCAAGCAAAGACCCTGTTTTATTCTATAGTGTCCAAACTCTCATGCGGACAGTTTACTGGACACCATGAACAACTCAAAGGAGTTTTGGGGACAAACTCGCAAGTACAGGCACAGAACATTAATAAGCAATGATATTTTTACAAGAGGAGTGGGTTGATCATTTTGACAAAGTATTTAATGAAAATACCACAGTCCAGGTTCAGAATGAAGAAATTTATGGGAATCCTGGGAACGATGAGGAAAGCTATGATGAAATTATTCATACTGATATAAGTGAACCAGAAGTGAAAAAGGCTATTCAACGCCTCAAAAGAGGTAAAGCTGCAGGTGTGGATGGGGTAATAGCAGAAATGCTAAAGGCTGCGGAACAAGAAATAACACCTTTTCTGTCAAAATACTTCAGTGTCCTCTTCTCAAATCCACAGTTCCCTTCTGAGTGGACAAAAGCGATTATAATTCCACTGCATAAAAAAGGTGACGTAAACAGCCCAGATAACTACAGAGGAATATCACTTCTGAGTGTCGTAAGTAAGGTTTACACACACATTATCAACAGCAGGTTAACTGTGTGGGCTGAAAGTAACTTTGTGCTGACTGATGCACAAGCGGGATTTAGAAAGGATTGGTCTACGATAGATCATATATTTACTTTGCATGCAGCGATCGAAAAACAGTTTGCAAATAATTCAAAGTTGTATGTAGCATTTATCGATTTTAAGAAAGCATACGATACTGTGAATCGAAACATTCTGTGGTCAGTCCCATTCCATCGTGGCATTCAAGGTAAAATGCTTCTAAATCTTAAAGCAATGTACAGTTCCGTACAAGCCTGTGTTATGAGTAAAAGTGAAGTGTCTGGCTATTTTGAGTGTTTTCAGGGTCTGAAACACGGGGGGGTGGCAAGCCCAGTACTTTTTTCTCTGCTGATAAATGAACTTGCAAATGAAATAATAGGTAAAGCAAAACATGGTATACCCCTCGGTCCGACTGAAATTGAGCTGTTTATTTTACTTTTTGCTGATGACCTAACTCTACTTGCCTCTACTGTGATTGGACTTCAGAACCAAATGAATGCATTGTCTGTAGCTGCAAAAAGATTAGGTTTGACTGTTAATGTGGATAAATCAAAGGTCATGGTGTTTAGAAATGGCGGTTATCTGGCTTGTAAAGAAAGATGGTTCTGGGATGATCAAACGTTAGAAGTGGCTAATACGTACACATACTTGGGATTCATTTTTTTCTACTGGACAGATTTACCGCAGCAATGGAAAACATAGCAATCAGAGCCAAAAAAAGGTACAACAGAAATTTTAAGAACATTAAACAAGATTGGTTGTAACTCTCCTGTGATTTTTTCCAAACTTTTTGATGCACAAATTGCGCCAACGCTCTTGTATGAAGCTGAAATTTGGGGTTATAAACTGTATGAGCAAATAGAGCGTGTACATCTTTTGCATGTAAAATGTTTTTGTATGTGCGTAAAAAGACCCTGAATGACGTTGTCTACGGAGAACTGGGCCGCTATCCACTGTTTATACCAGGTACAGTCAGATTTGTCAAGTATTGGCTGAAACTGCTCAGACAAACAGATAACCTTTACTCAAAGAAATCGTACAAAATGTTATTAGAAATGCAAAACAGAGGTAAAACAACATGGGTGTCATATATAAAATCTGTTTTGTGCTATAATGGATTTGAACAAGTGTGTCTGTTTGGTTGTGGGAATGACAAGATCTTTTTCAATGAACTAAAAGAAAGGTAGTACAGTTCTTTTTGCCATGGACGGTGGAATCACCTAGAATCGAGTGAAAGGCCGTCAGTTTGTCAAAAGTATGTGGATTTTCTTTGGATGGGCGTATACAGGAATGCCTTTGCTCAGTTCAGAATGGGTGTATCCCAGATTAATGTCCACCAACACCGTTTTTCACCAACAGCGCGTAATGTAGCATGCCCATTTTGCGCTGAAGAAAAAGAAAAAGAAAGAAAAAAAAATTCTTGAATGTCCAGTGTACGTTTTCTTAAGCCACAAATATTTGCCAGACAAAGCAAGTGCCCATGATATTAGAAGTCATTTCCTAAGTCTTATGAATAGTAAATCTCAGCAGACCATTTCCAAATTTCTAGTCTGTGCATTTAATCTAAGAACATCGAAGATGGAAGTGCCCTCTTATTGGAAAATAAGTTATAAACCAGGGAGTGTTCTTTATGTAAACCTACGAAGTATGTTATCATATACTTTGAACAACATATTTGGTCGGAAAATAGATACGCGTGTGTAAATATGAAAATGCATGTAATAATGTGTACAGGTTATTATCACGTGTAACTATGCTCGGGCTCATGTGAGTCTCTTCCCCCCCCCACTGAAAGGGGCTGTTGGCTTATATTCATTAAAATGTGTCAGTGTCAGTGTCTCTCTAAGTTGTTGCGTGGACGTTTTTATGCTCTATGTATGCATTTCATGTCTAAAGTCTCCCGTACTCATTCATGCTAATAATTATGTATATAAATGATGCCCTGTATTTTTATTTTACTCATCAGTAGCTTAGCGAGGACTAGTTGTTAGGTTTTGACTGAACTTAAACTACAATCATCGTAAAATAAAGTTTCTGAGTTTGATCTCTCTCTCTCTCTCTCTCTCTCTCTCTCTCTCTCTCTCTCTCTCTCTCTCTCTCTCTCTCTCTCTCTCTCTCTCGTGGGAGTGGGTTAATAGATGATGCGGGTCGTCGACTAACGAGGCTATTGTCTGGGACAAAAAAATACATAAAAAAATACACGTCTTGGTTATCAAAAGAAAATCAATCAACACGAAGACACGAGGCCATTGCAACTTCACCCCAGACTTATCAGTCAGTCATTCAAGGTAATGTTTAATCATGTTGCTTTGTCTTTCGATGTTGTCGTTTTGTCAACCGCCGAAGACGTGGATGTTAAAGAAAGTAGCGTTCAAAGGTTTGGCGAAAAGCGTTTTTTGTTTGTTTGTTTGTTTTGTTTTTTAATGAATTTGTGTTATCTTAGTCATTATTTGTAGGTTGCATTATTTGTTTGATCTGCTGGCAAATTTCACCAAAACATTACCAGTTATTATGAGTTAAGAACAGATTGGGATAATATCCAACAGATCACACCTTCTCTCGTGGACTTACATTTGTTTCTAGAACGCTGCCATACGTCATCAAAAGTTCACTCCACAGAGATAAAAACAGTCGGTGACAAAAATGATTGCAATCGACATCATTTCTTCCGTGACCTGTACTCAGAACGGAGACTTTCTGGTGTTCTATCCGTGACGCCAAAGACACTTTGGTGACGTCAAAATGAAGCGCGGGAAAAGAGCACACAACTCGGTAATCAGCTCGTGAAACAAGAGTCATTGTTGTGTCTAAAAAATTTCACCTTATAAAATTAAAATCGATATAAAATCACCAGCACGTTAAATCACAACGTTTTTATTGCGCACCATGTTCGTTTAATTTTCTCCAAGCTCACGAGAGGTTTAGCCTGCGAAGGAGAGTTCCTTTAAACAAATAAGCAAACAAACAAGCAAACAAAAGAAGCTAATGCTATTGCATGCCACGTCTGCACATGTATAATTATTACAAAAATAAAAGGATCGACACCATTTGATAGACTCCCGTCCCTAATATGCCTTGTGGTTTCTGTGGACGTAAAGCACCATGTTTACTTACTGATAGACTCCGTCTAATGTCGCTGCAATGTCGCTGTAATGTCGCTCCGTCTAATGTTCAAACGGCAATTATGCATATACCCACAGACAAACGCGTGTTTAGAAATTTCCCCATAAAGTGATATGCAGCTGTTATTGGTGTTGTTGTTGTAGCGTTCCCTAGCCGAACACTCTACTGGTCACCTTGCATGAACAATTGCACATTAACAAAACTTGTGCATTCCCTAGGGTGAGACAACTGCGTATGTGGCCGCTCTTTTTAAAAAAGTTATTACCCCAGGCACATGGATACCACACGCCGCGTTCAGAGGACGTATTTCCATTTCTGTAGGGTGGATGCTGTTATGCAAGGAGCTTAAGAATTATCACAGCTGAAGATATTCCCAACATGATTATATATGCAGTGCCTAACGACATTTTAATGCAGCCTCGGTGTTCTTGCTGGTTCCAGTGTATTGTGACACAGCCCAGGCCTTGGTGTTCTTGCTGGAGACAGCGTGTAATTGTGACACAACACAGGCCTTGGTGTTCCTGCTGGTGTCAGTGTGTTGTGACACAGCCCAGGCCTCGGTGTTCTTGCTGGTGTCAGTGTGTTGTGACACAGCCCTAGCCTTGGTGTTCTTGCTGGTGTCAGTGTGTTGTGACACAGCCCAGGCCTCGGTGTTCTTGCTGGTGTCAGTGTGTTGTGAAACAGCCCAGGCCTTGGTGTTTTTGCTTGTGTCAGCGTGTTGTAACACAGCCCAAGCCTTGGTGTTCTTGCTGGTGTCAGTGTGACACAACCAATGCCTTGGTGTTCTTGATGGTGTCAGTGTGTTGTGACAGCCCAGGCCTTGGTGCTCTTGCTGGTGTCAGTGTGTTGTGAAACAACCCAGGCCTTGGTGCTCTTGCTGGATGCAGCGTGTAATTGTGACACAACACAGGCCTTGGTGTTCCTGCTGGTGTCAGTGTGTTGTGACACAGCCCAGGCCTTGGTGTTCTTGCTGGTGTCAGTGTGTTGTGACACAGCCCAGGCCTTGGTGTTCTTCCTGATGTCAACGTGTTGTGTCACACACAGCCCAGGCCTTGGTGTTCTTGCTGGTGTCAGTGTGACACAACCAATGCCTTGGTGTTCTTGATGGTGTCAGCGTGTTGTGACAGCCCAGGCCTTGGTGCTCTTGCTGGTGTCAGTGTGATGTGACACAGCCCCAGCCTTGATGTTCTTGCTGGTGCCAATGTGTTGTGACACATCCCAGGCCTTGGTGTTCTGGCTGAAATCAATGTGTTGCGACACAGCCCAAGCCAAGACAAGGTATACAGCAATGAAGTTCCCCTGGTAACCCCACCCTAAAAGGAAACCAGGCGAAAGAGTGATCGTACTTGGCCAAGGGTTCATTAGGTTACATGGAACTATTAGGAACCGGTTCAGAAACGGTGGTCTCAAGAGAGAAATGGTCCTCTCTGTTGAGAATTACCCAAATGCACCCCTCCACCCTCCACACCACCACCACTCTCTATCCACCGCCCGCGCCTCACCTCCATCCCCTTAAAAGCCTACATGGAGTAGGTCAGAATTTAAGGCCATTCATGCTTCGCCCTCGGCCAGCAATTTCTCCCTTGCCCTAATTTCTACCTTCCCGGGTCTCAAGAGAGAAGTGAACCCCTGGGTAGATCATTACCCAGAGCTGACAAATGCCACCCCAATCCACCCTCACCCCCTTTAAAGCCTAAAGTAGGTCAGCATTTAAAGCCATTCATTCTTCGCCCACGGCCAGCAATTTCTTCCTTTTGGTCCTAATTTCTAACTTCCCGGGCCGAATTCTCTCCCTGCTGTTTAATTGCGTTCGTTTGGGCTAACGCAGTTTCCCGCTGAGCCCGCGGAATAAAGTAGGTGGTCACAAGTGATTTAACTGAGCTGGAGTGCTGAGTGCCTGCGAATAGCCATCAAAACAGATGTGCCATTGCGCATTGTAACAGTGAAGTAGGCAGACTTGTCATCTGAACAGCTGCGTTTTACATTTTGTACTGAATACGCCTCACAGAATCTGCCTGCAAGTATTTTCTCAGTTGTGAATAAGTAAAATCAACACACAAGGGAGGTAATTAGCGCTCAAAAGACGTCACACAAGTACAACAACAAAAAGACCTGAGTCGCCTGCGGTAACTCTCACCTGGCATGCGCGTAAATACAAGGTACATAAACTCCACCAGAGATAGATCCTCTATATGTGAGCCGGTTTGGTCTAGCGGTAAGGCGTTAGGCTGGTAAGCAGAAGGACCTCGGTTCGAATCTGCTTCGGCTCTCCTTTCTCTTCAAAAGTTGTGGTCTGTGGACCGTCTTGTGACTTTGTCCTCACAATTATGAAATTTGTCATTAAAATGGCTCTCATCGCTGCCCATCTTAATGCAGAAGTCATTCCGGTGGGGACAGCCGCGTAGCGATAAGTATATAGTCTCCTTCTCCCCCCCCCCCCCCCCACCTCCATACCTCCTCCCCCCCCCCTTCTCCCCGTCCCTAATAAGCCTCATGGTTTCTGTGGACGTTAAGCACTATGTTTACTTACTTACATCCTCTATTGTTGTTGTGTTTGTGTGACGAATTTCGAGCGCTAATTAACCCCCTTGTGTGTCGATCCTGCACGATCGCTCTGGGTCTCGTTCTGCTTCAAATTTTTGTAAGTAGGTAAGCTGATATTGCTAAGAGTTATTGACTGTTTCGTGGTTGGCGGACGCGCCTCATGTTTACATACGTGCTTGGACACTTTGATGTTTCCGTGGTCTTTTTAGTATCCAAGCCTTTTGGGGATCCCTGACAGCGTCGGTGAACAGCTGCGCGAAGATAAAGAGTGCCCCTTCAGTGGTGTGGCCAATTCTTGGTAGGTGCTAAAACCAAAAGAGGATCGTTTTTAAATTATTTTGTTTCAAGGATCATGAAAGTGTTCGGCATTCTAATGGATTTGCTCGATCTATGTGTGTGCGTGCGTGCGTGCGTGCGTGCGTGTGCGTGCGTGTGCGTGCGTGTGCGTGCGTGCGTGTGCGTGCGTGTGTGTGTGCGTGTGTGTGTGTGTAGGCGCGCCCGCGCGCCTTTACTTCAGACATAGGTTAAGCGAATTGTCTATGTGTCGCTCTCCATATTTATATAAAGAAAACAATCTATAACTTCTTAACTTCTGTGCATTGTTCCCCCTCCCCCCCCCCCCCCCCCCCCCCTCCCCGAGTGGAGGGCATTGTAAGGCGCTTAGAACTTTTAAGGACTTAGCTTAACCCCTTAAATTCACTGCCCAGGCCTGTGAAATTTCCGGGTTGAAAGATGCACGGACGCGCCTGCAAACAGTATATTTTCCGATCCTCTAACATATCTACTTTCAGTGCTATGCGTTTTGATAAAAACAAATCCTTTCACCTGCCAGTGCGAAACAGAAGACAAAAAAGCTTAAGTGTTTAAAATTTTGCTCTTTTATTGGTCGTTTTCAATTGACATCGTCACAGTGAAGGGGTTAAACGAATAACCTTTGTTATTACTATGGGCTCGCTGGCTGGCTGTAAAGAACCCAAGAAGTAACTTGGCTGTAAATCTGGATAATTGAAGGAAACCAGGCTTCATTTTACTGCCTAATTCAGCCTGCCATACTATGGATGGTTACACGCGATACGCTAATGCAACAGTGCAAGTGTACTAACGCCTGGTGATTATAATTATACTCTTTTTAGAGCCAACAGAACACTGACGATTGTAAAAGGCATTATTATAATTTTCAGCTGGCGCCAGTGATGTGATTAATTAAGCTATGTCATTCCTGTATATATAGCCTGTATAACTGAAAATAATGCTAAAGGATATTTTTTTACCTGCTAGTTGCAAAAACACACAATGTACTAGATCTTCTTCACCGAAAAGAGCGCGTCACTCACTGTGCAGTTACATCTAGTTCTTTCCCTTTGTAGGCACGCTTTCATTATTTCTCTGGGGAGAGAGAGAGAGAGAGAGAGAGAGAGAGAGAGAGAGAGAGAGAGAGAGAGAGAGAGAGCGTAAAATAACAGACCAATTCAAAGCATGTCTTGGTTCTGAAACTTTTAATCCAAAGTGTCGCCCATACGCTTGCCCGGTCGGCTGGATTCCTACGACACGCGATGATAATTATATACAAGTACGTCATATCTCACGCGTCACGCGTTCATATACATATAGATGTTATACACTCCTCTCCCTCCCCTCCCCCACCGTCCCGGCTTCTCTGCCTCTCTCTGAGAGCCGGCTGTGGGAGGCTGGCGGAGCAGGTCACGGCTTATTGGATAGATGCAGACAAGGAGAGATTGATGGACCGTTAAATGGAGTGATGAAAACGTGCAGATACGCAAGAGACAGCACGCAGCTATAGAAACCTGCTTCGTGGAGGTGTTTATGGCGTCTGTAGAGCGTCAATCAGAATGGGCGACGATTGGCGAGATACGGACTTATTTCCTATGAAGGGCTAATTTGGTGCAGCGTGGAGTGCGTGGTTGTGTGCGTCGATGTGTGTGGGTGTATGTGTGTGGGTGTTGATGAGTGTGTGGGCGAATGTGTGTGTGTGTGTGTGTGTGTGTGTGTGTGTGTGTGTGTGTGTGTGTGTGTGTGTGTGTGTGTGTGTGTGTGTGTGTGTGTGTGTGTGTGTGAGTGTGTGTGTGTGAGTGTGTGAGTGAGTGAGTGAGTGAGTGAGTGAGACAGACAGACAGACAGACAGACAGAGACAGACTGTTGGTGTGTGTGGGGGAGGGGTGTGTGTGTGTGTGTGTGTGTGTGTGTGGAGGAGAGAGAGAGAGAGAGAGAGAGAGAGAGAGAGAGAGAGAGAGAGAGAGAGAGGAGAGATCATGGTTTAATTGACTTGAGCGAGTGCTCATATCAACATACACAACACGGTACACAAAAATAATGTACACATAAGCCTAAAAATGCATTAATTCCCAGTCCCACAAAACCACTCGTCTGTGCATCCACGTAACACAGGTCACAAGACTGCATCAGTTGTGGGCTGAAGGGGGTGGGGGTGGGATGGGGAGGAGGGGCAACGGGCAGGGGGGGGGGGGGGGGGGGGGGGGGGGTGAAGGGGGGGGAGTAGAAAAAGGAAGGGGAAAACAGAAGAAAAATAATCATATACACAAATAGCATATGTACGTATTTTGTGATCCAAGTGGCCACTAGCCCTTGCCCTACAGTAAAACCCGAGGTAGATTATCACTACTCTGATTATCACTATCACTACTACAACACCTCCCACACAAAGTCAAGAAGCTCAAAACCCAGAAATAGAGTTGCATATGTATGCTTAGTGACAGTTCAGTTAGTTTCTGTAACATTACAAATTGTGTGGGAAATGTCACAAATATGCGATCTGTGTTCCTATCTCGGCATACCTTAAACAATACTATACATACCAGAATGACACAAGAACGTGCTGGGCAAAGTCTGCAGATTGAACACGGCGTGTATGTAACTGAATAAACATGTACTTGTGGCAACAATTTTGACCTTAAAGCTTCTGTGGCTTTGCATACAAACAGAAAATGGATTTCGTCATCCACACAACACTTACACAGAGGACAAGATAAATCGTCAGAGGGGTCAGTTGAATAGCGTAATTTGTGTGTTTTAATCTCGGAAATACCCATTCTGAATCTAATAAAGACGTCCCTCAGTGACTTAAAGTCACCAATAAAAATATGGCTCGAGTGAATGTTCTAATTTAAATATACGGTAGACTGAATACCTGTCACGTTCGTGAATTCTGTCATCCCATCCTTGCCTCCAGCAGTCAGTTATACGTTCTCTGAATACACGCAAAAACCAATTTACATTTTGCACACCTTGATTAGCCCACACATATCCAAACCCATACATCATCAAATTCCCGTGTACAACGGATACCCAGCATTGTCTTCCGTTGTTATGTACATTGGCTAGCATGTTGTAAGCTTTCCTTGGTAGTCTTTCAGCTTCCATTCTCATAAGTCTAAGCCAAAAACGTATTGAGCTAACTTTAGCATCCAGA
>JABMCL010001517.1:297500-305000 GCA_018857735.1 Alviniconcha marisindica
CCCCTTTCTTTCTTTTTTTCTCATGTCCTTAAACCACATTCCTCAACCTCGCTTGCACTGGGTTTAATTTCCACGTTGCTGTAATTGGGGTGGGGGAGGGAGGGGTAAAGTGGGGGGTGGGGGGTGGGGGGGGGTGAGATGGAGGCGGTATCCGCATGTTCAAAGCAGTGTTCCTCAGAGAACTCCAGGAAAGACAGCGATATCGTTTTGCTCCCAAAGAGCGTACCTACGTTACCCACACCAGTTGAGGAGATAATTGTAATATGAGCCATTGACAAAAGGTCGTGCAAAAAATGGGACAACGCACTCAAAATTGCAGTTCAGAAATGTTATTATTGAAAGAACAAATAATTACTTTAAAAAAAAAATGAAAATCTGAAACAGGATGATTGCTAGCGTTGTAAAACGAGATAAAGGTGATTTCCCCGAATATTTGCATACTGCGTGTCTGTGTTAAAATAAAGCGTAATTAAGCGTTCGTTTGAACCTTTTTGTGATTGCATCTTACAAATAAATGACATAGAAAAGATAACTGAGACCAAACCAGTTAAGTGAACATGACGTTTACCCAGCTGCCCTATAGAAAATCAGTTATATATATTTATTTATTGGGGGGGGGGGGACCTTTTTGTTTACAATTCCATATAAGAGGAAATAAGAAAAAATGTGTACATTAATCACCAATTATTGATAACATGGAATGTTGGCTTGTGTTCTCTGCAATGATAAAGAGAAAGAGAGTGGTTAATAACGATGCATAAGCAGATATGACAAATCACAACTGACTGGGAACATTTTCAGATCAAATAATCTGAAAAAGTTTAGGAGCATTTTTTTTTCCAGTTGTAAGTGGAAAATGTAGTCAAATTTATTGTCTCTTGTTTCCTCTTTATGTAAGATATGTGATAATGATGTAGTTGGCATCAATTTAAGATGCATTGGACAGGTGTGTAAATGTCCCATCTGGACCTCGCCGAATTTCGAAGATTTTGCAAATTTTGCAAACAAAAAATCTTTTTTTACCTTTAATACTGTGCCTACACTCTTTATTCTGTTGTATGTATCTCTTTAGAAAACAAACAAACAATCCAACAAAGCAAACATCAAACACATTGAGGATGTACATGTTAGTTTATTATCGATTTAATCGTTGTAGTAGTACTTTAATACTTGTAGTGCACTGTGTCACCACCTTTGTCACGATCTCATATGGCTTTTTTAGGCGGCCATCGACCATTATGCATACAGTCACGACAACCGGAGCTTTCAGACTGATTGACAGTTTGCCCTCATCATCTTCTTCTTTCGTGGTGCTTCACGTCCGCAGAAACAGCAGGAGGCTTTCAGACTGAAAAACAGTTGACATCTTCTTCTTCTTCTTCTTCTTCTTCTTCTTCTTCTTCTTCTTCTTCTTCTTCTTCTTCACCTCCTCCTTCTTCTTTTTCTTTTTCTTCTTGTTCTTCTTTTCTTCTTCCTTTTCTCTTCTTCTTCTTCTTCTTCTTCCTCTTCTTCTTCTTCTTCTTCTTCTTCTTTTCTTCTTCTTCTTCTTCTTCTTCTTCTTCTTCTTCTTCTTCTTCTTCTTCTTCTTCTTCTTTCATGATGCTTTACGTCCGCAGAAACAGCAGGAGGCTTTCAGACTGAAAGACAGTTGACATCATCATCATCTTCTTCTTCTTCTTCTTCTTCTTCTTCTTCTTCTTCTTCTTCTTCTTCTTCTTCCATGGTGCTTAACGTCCGCAGAAACCCTAAGGCTTATTAGGGACGGGCGAATGGAGGTGGGGGAAGAGGGAGATTATATACCCATCGCTACACTGTCACCACCACAATGGCTCCTGCATTAAGGTGGGCAGCGATGAGAGAGACTTTTAAGGTTTCATTAGTTGTGAGAGATAATCAGGTGTTTCTTTTATAACCGCCCACGTTGCTTACGCCATTACAAATAAAACCAAAGCCGTTCGAATCGAGACGGAACTCTTTATTTTACTCGGGGCGGAGGCACCTAATTTATTAACGTGCGTGCTTGAATGCTATGTTGCTTGCACAGCAGTATTAGTACCCAGACCTTTCGGAGGGCGCTGACAGCGTCGGTGGACAGCTGCGCGGAGATAAAGAGTGCCCTTCAGTGGCGTAACTAATTGTGGAAGTGTTTGGACGAAGGTGCCGGAAAGCGATGATTGGAGTGTGGGAGAGACCTAGCTATGAAGCCGCAAAGGAAAGACGCAATTAGAGGCAGAAAAAAATACCAGCTAGCAGCTAATTCCCTGAAGCATCTCAATAATTAAGCCAAGCTTACACCTGTCCAAAATCTGAGGGTCTACGACTGAAGAATCGGACTTGACAGTTAAAGTGACCATGCACCCGTCACAGCGCGGCCATCATCACATAGGTATATTCATAGATAGCGGCCTACACAACACGGGTAGCGGCCTACATAATACACAGATAACGGCCTGCACAACACACAGATAGCGGCTTACACAACATACAGATAGCGGCCTACACAACACACAGATAGCGGCCTACACAACACACAGATAGCGGCCTACACAACACACAGATAGCGGCCTACACAACACAGATAGCGGCCTACACAACACAGATAGAGGCCTACACAACACAGAGAGCGGCCTACACAGCACACAGCAGGTTAGCGGCCTACACAACACACAGCCGGGTAGCGGCCTACACAACACACAGCCAGGTAGCGGCCTACACAACACACAGATAGCGGCCTACACAAACACAGATAAAAAAACGGCCTACACAACACAGATAGAGGCCTACACAACACACAGTAGCGGCCTACACAACACACAGATAGCGGCCTACACAACACACAGATAGCGGCCTACACAACACACAGATAGCGGCCTACACAAACACAGATAGCGGCCTACACAACACACAGATAGCGGCCTACACAACACAGATAGCGGCCTACACAACACAGATAGAGGCCTACACAGCACACAGCAGGTTAGCGGCCTACACAACACACAGCCGGGTAGCGGCCTACACAACACACAGCCGGGTAGCGGCCTACACAACACACAGATAGCGGCGGCCTACACAACACACAGATAGCAGCCTACACAACACACAAATAACGGCCTACACAACACAGAGATAACGGCCTACACAACATACAGATAGCGGCCTACACAACACACAGATAGCGGCCTACACAACACACAGATAGCGGCCTACACAACACACATGTAGCGACCTACACAACACAGATAGCGGCCTACACAACACACAGATAGCGGCCTACACAAAACACACACACAACACACAGATAGCGGCCTACACAACACACTGATAGCTGCCTACACAACATACAGATAGCGGCCTACACAACACACTGATAGCTGCCTACACAACATACAGATAGCGGCCTACACAACACACAGATAGCGGCCTACACAACACACAGATAGCGGCGGCCTACACAACACACAGGTAGCGGCCTACACAGCATACAGACAGCGGCCTACACAACACACAGATAGCGGCCTACACAACACACACATAGCGGCCTACACAACACACACATAGCGGCCTACACAACACACAGACAGCGGCCTACACAACACACAGATAGCGGCCTACACAACACACAGACAGCGGCCTACACAAGACACAGATAGCGGCGGCCTACACAACACACAGGTAGAGGCCTACACAGCACACAGACAGCGGCCTACACAACACACAGATAGCGGCCTACACAACACACACATAGCGGCCTACACAACACACAATAGCGGCCTACACAACACACACACAGCGGCCTACACAACACACAGATAACGGCCTACACAACACAGCTTCGCAGCTGTGACCATTTGATTTTTATGCTGTTCGATTTACAGATGTGGCCATTTGATTTTTATGCGGTTCGGTTTACAGCTGTGACCATTTGAATTGTTATACTGTCAGGTTTACATCTGTGACCATTTGCTTTGTTATACCGTCAGGTTTACAGCTGTGACCATTTGAATTGTTATACTGTCAGGTTTATAGCTGTGACCATTTGAATTGTTATACTGTCAGGTTTACATCTGTGACCATTTGCTTTGTTATACTGTCAGGTCTACATAATTATGTGGCCATTTGATTTTCATACAGTCAGGTTTCACAGCTGTCATGTCACCATTTGATTTCACAGCTGTGACCATTTGATTTTCATACATATACAATCAGTTTTCACAGATGTGACCTTTTGATTTTCATACAATCAGGTTTCACAGCTGTGACCATTTTCCGATTTTCACACAATCAGGTTTCACAGCAGGCTCCAGTGGTAACTATAGTGCCTATGGAATATAAACAGGTACAAAACGTGTTACTGTGCGCTAAACAGAAGGATGAATGGTTGGCTTTTAACATTGTAACAATGAATTAGACGAACTTCTGATTCAGTGAATTGTGCTTTGAACTGGTGTAAAAGAGTTTTGAATGTGTGATTCTGTCCTGAGGTGACACTGTGTGGTTGACGGGATGTTTTATCCAAGAACTCATTACCTCTCTCTCTCTCTCTCTCTCTCTCTCTCTCTCTCTCTCTCTCTCTCTCTCTCTCTCTCTCTCTCTCTCTCTCTCTCTCTCTCTCTCTATGTTTGTGTCTGTGTCTCTCTGTCTCTGTCTCCGTCTGTCTCTGTCTCTCTGTCTGCTCTGTTCTGTCTGTCTGTCTGTCTGTCTGTCTGTCTGTCTCTCTCTCTCTCTCTCTCTCTCTCTCTCTCTCTCTCTCTCTCTCTCTCTCTCTCTCTCTCTCTCTCTCTCTCTCTCCCCCCCCCCACCCTCTCTCTCTCTCTCCCCCTCTCTCCCCCCTCCCCCCCCCCCCCTCTCTCTCCCTCTCTCGCTTGCGGGCACTCTTGCACGGGCACTCTTGCGGGCACTCTTGCACATGCCATGGAGTGACGTCAATTCGGCATCACCCTACGGTTATCTTTCTTCTGTAGCTTGCGAATAAGCCTGTATGGAAGTGCCACTTTCACCTTTTCTGGACCTGTCCCTCGGGAGGAGGGTCTCAAGTACACTCTACTCTCAAGGTGCTTGAACACGTGTGTGTGTGTGTGTGTGTGTGTGTGTGTGTGTGTGTGTGTGTGTGTGTGTGTGTGTGTGTGTGTGTCTGTGTGTGTGTGTGCGGTGTGGTGTTGCGTGTGGTGAGTGTTGTGTGTGTGTGTGTGTGTGTGTGTGTGTGTGTGTGTGTGTGTGTGTATGTATGTGTGTGTGTGTGTGTGTGTGTCTGTGTCTGTGTGTGTGTGTGTGTATGCGAGTCTGTGTGTGGGTCTGTGTGTGTGCATGTGTGTGTGTGCGCGCGCGCGCGCGCGTGTTGTGTGTGTTTGTGTGTGGTGTGTGTGTGTGCTGTGTGCGGCGCGTGTGGGTGAGTGCTTGTGTGTGTGTGTGTGTGTGTGTGTGTGTGTGTGTGTGTGTGTGTGTGTGTGTGTGTGTGTGTGTGTGTGTGTGTGTCTGTGTGTGTGTGTGTGTGTGTGTGTGTGTGTGTGTGTGTGTGTGTGTGTGTGTGTGTATGCGAGTCTGTGTGTGTGCATGTGTGTGTGCGCGCGCGCGGCGTCTGTGTGTGTGTGTGTGTGTGTGTGTCGTGCGCGCGCGTGATGTGTGTGTGTGTATGCGCTGGCGGGTGTGGGTGAGTGTGTGTGTGTGTGTGTGTGTGTGTGTGTGTGTGTGTGTGTGTGTGTGTGGTGTGTGTGTGTGTGTGTGTGTGTGTGTGTATGCGAGTCTGTGTGTGTGCGAGTCTGTGTGTGTGTGTGTGTGTGTGTTGTGTGTGTGTGCGCGCGCGCGCGAGTGTGTGTGTGTGTGTGTGTGTGTTGTGTGTGTGTGTGTGTGTGTGTGTGTGTGTGTGTGTGTTGTGTGGTGTGTGTGTGGTGTGTGTGTGTGTGTGTGTGTGTGTGTGTGTGTGTGTGTGTGTGGTGTGTGTCTGTGTGTGTGCGTGTGTGTCTGTGTCTCTGTGTGTGTTGTGTGTGTATGTGGGCCGCGTGTGTGGTGTGTGTGTGTGTGTGTGTGTGTGTGTGTGTGCGTGTGGTGTGTGTGTGTGTGTGTGTGTGTGTGTGTGTGTGTGTGTGTGTGTGTGTGTGTGTGTGTGTGTGTGTGTGTGTGTGTGTGTGTGTGGTGTGTGTGTGTGTGTGTGTGTGTGTGTGTGTGTGTGTGCGGTGTGTGTGTGCGTCTGTGTGCGTCTGTGTGTGTACGTGTGTGTGGCGTTGTGTAGTGCTTGTGTGTAGTGTTGTGTGTGTGTGTGTGTGTGTGTGTGTGTGTGTGTGTGTGTGTGTGTGTGTGTGTGTGTGTGTGTGTGTGTGTGTGTGTGTGTGTGTGTGTTTGTGTGTGTGTGTGTGAGTGAGTGTGTCTGCGCGAATGTGTTGTGACAAATATATACCTCTCTCTCTCTCTCTCTCTCTCTCTCTCTCTCTCTCTCTCTCTCTCTCTCTCTCTCTCTCTGCTATCACTCTTCACGCTCAGGTAGCCGTTACTGGAACCTGTTCTCTCATTGCCACAATCTCCTCCATCTCTGCGCTCACTTAATTATTCTCTACACATTCAAGCAGTGAAACAGTCATCACCATATCAATGACAATTAATGCATGTCGTATCTGAAATGCCTTGTCGACACCAGAGCAGCTGCAGCAACACACAAAATAATCATGACATATTGACAACAACAAAGTACATTTCCATCAGTAACTCACCACCTGCGGGCGCAAAGCCAATAACATCACACGCACACCACCGATAGCCTGGAGGAGAGAGGCGTGGAAATATCTTCGTTTCTCCGACGATCGTCTTTCAAAGGACGAGAGAGGGCCGTCGTCAATCAGACGAACCTTGGAACTCTTTCAAAAGGCAACGTTGCGGAAACTTCTCAGAGACGGGATGGAGCGCCTACAAGGACCTTTCCGAGCACATAGATACCCACACTCCGATCATCGCTTTCAGGCACCTTCCTCCAAAGGAAGGATGTCGTAAACCAGTGCTTGGAGTTTGATAGATACCATCATGCGCTGAACTGAAACCTGGCCTGTCTGACACACCCCGTCAGCTATGTTGAGCTTAAACGAGGGCTCACAAGAGATGGAAGACGTGCAGCTTTGTCACCATCGAGACTACTCAGAGGACCGTACAAAAACTATTATTTTCTCTCTCTCTCTCTCTCCTGGAAGACACCATTAATCATCAGAAAATGCGGTGGCGGAAAAAGCTATTATCAAAACGCTCTCTTTAAGCCCTCGTGAAAAGAAAAAAGAAAAAAAAACAGCCAAAGAGAACAGAGAGGCCGATTCATCGCCGTTCAAAAGATGGAGAACTTGTCCGACTTAGGTTCTGTGTACGCTGGACGTTGAGGACGACAGCTCTGTACGGATTTCTGTTTGTTCTGTCGCTTGTTGTTGTTGTTTGTTTGAACCGACCCCCGGGGCTGTCGCGTCTCCCGTGTGATGCATGCTGGCTTCTGATGCTGCTGTTTTCTTTGACATCTCTACATCGCAATCC
>JABMCL010001517.1:325000-330000 GCA_018857735.1 Alviniconcha marisindica
CGCACCTACATACTCGCATATAATTATTCAGGCGTTGAACATCGGCGTCTTTGACCTGAATAGTCAGCCAGTCTTTGTCTTCGGCATCTTTTTGCACACCATCACATCGGACCTGTTTCTCACCGACCTCTCGCTCATTTTCCCAAGTCTGTCACATGGTAGAACGTCGGACTCGCGATCGAAAGGTCGCTGGTTCGAGTTCACGCAGCAGCGGTGGGAGAAGGTTTCTTCTCCAGACTCAAGTTTCTATGCTGACTGTTATTTCGGTGTCTGTTCTAACCCCCGTGTTACCTAGCAGCACTTAAAAGATCCTGGCCATTCCGCCAAAAATAATAATAAATAACTTTTGTATAGCGCTATTCTCCGGTGTACCCAAACTCACTGCGCTTTACAACATTCTCCAACATGTTCTAAGTTTCACAAACAGAATACATATAATTATGGCAACTAGCAATGTATAATATACAAGTATATGTGCCATATGAGAAGCAGCAATACATAAAGAAAATGAATCATTATATTACTACGTACCCTTAATTCCATCTCTCCCAGTCCTCATCCCCGCTCCCAACTGACACACACGAGCACACACCACACACACACACACACACACACACACACACACACACACACACACACACACACACACACACACACACACACACACACACACATGAATATAAAACAGGTAACGGTTGGCATGTACAAATCAATCAGAAGGCTTGGCGGAAGAAATACGTTTTTAGGTTAAAAATGCAGGTGGCAGCAGATTGTAGCTAAATACACATGTGCCCAACGTATGTGGCTTTGCATGGAGTGACACTGTAAACTCGTGCTTCGTGTTAGGGTGTACACAGAACGTGTGCCAAGACGGCAGCAGTTTCACGTGGCACCAGCCACGCAACAACCCAGTACCGCTGTATATAAGTACACCACTTCGATGGATATCCAGAAACGCGCTATAAAAGGCCACAGCCACTCAGACAGAGTCCATTGTCCCTAATATGTCAACCCGACATCCGAGGACATGAAACCCCACATCATCATCAGTCAGAGTCCCTCTCATAGTTCAGGAGCTGTGTGAGAGTCGAGGTGGCCGTCCTGGACTGTCCGTCCTAACGAGCCTTCTGGTTTCCGTGGACGTAAAGCTATATTTAACCATGCTAACGCATTGGTCTCAGCTTGTCCCTAATACGTCAACCGACATCCGAGGACATTAAGCATCACCTGATTGCCCTGATATGCGACTGGTGTGTGTGTATGTGTGTGTGTGTGTGTGTGTGTGTGTGTGTGTGTGTGTGTGTGTGTGTGTGTGTGTGTGTGTGTTGTGTGTGTGTGTGTGTGTGTGTGTGTGTGTGTGTGTGCATTCATGTTGTATGCATTGAATTTTGCCAAATATGTATTTGTAGAGAACGTGTAAGCGCTTAGGGCCTATGCGGGTTAGGCGCTCTAACTATTCATTATTATTATTATCACCTGAAGGCAGAAGTCAGAGTCCCATGTGACAAGAGCGCAGTGAGTCTGCACGAGAGCGAAGAATAGCGCTATATGAAATCGATCAACGTGAATACGTTCAACATTACGTGTTTTGCCATCATGCGTGGACATGTTCAAATAATGTCTGTTCAGTATGCCTACAGACGCTTGAATTAACCGTGCTATTTGGACATGCCCAGTGCGTCATACCTTCCGTGCATATAACAGTCCCACGAAGTTTAAGCCAATACCGTAAAGCATTAAAGAAGCGCAATTCAGGTCGTAGCTTTCCTTCAAATATTTGCTATAAAGACTGACATGGCGTCTTTCAAAGGCATTGCATCGTTTGGTTGAAAGAATTTCTATCGGATGGCAGCAATTGGTTTTCAGCATTAGCAAACTTTCGCACACGAATCTTGACATGAATTGAAATGCAGTGCTCTTGCACCCACTGTTATAGTTGAGCAGTACAACATGACGTGGTGCTAAAACAAACAACTACCGGTTTGGATTTTGCTGAATAGCTAATAAATAATTCACATAAACCTAAGAACTTCAAAAATCTTTATACAAGTTGATATAAACCTAGCATTTGTATCGAGTGTATCAATTCAACAGCCATCGAATAGTCAACTGGTAGGAAAATGCTTACAAAAAAACAGCAACACTTCTGACCCGAAAGTAACACAAAAGAAGAAGAAGAAGAAGAAGAAGAAGAAGAAGAAGAAGAAGAAGAAGAAAGAAGATGATGATGATGATGATGATGAAAAAGATGAATAAGAAGAAGAAGAAGACGAAGAAGAAGAAGAAGAAGTAGAAGAAGAAGAAGAAGAACTTTTACAAAGCGTTATTCTCTGATCTATTTAAACTCACTGCGCTTTACAACAGTCTCCAACATTTTCAAAGTCAAGAGAGAAAACTATCAACAATAGCATGTTCAAGAAAGCAATATCTAAAAATATATGACAACTAACAATACACGAGAAAATGCAGCATCAATTAAGCAAACAAACGACTAAATCAATGAAACAATCCGATTTGTAATTATTGAGATCAAAATATAAAAGCACACACGGAAGAGTGAAGCAATAATGGATCGGAACTAAATAAAAACAAATTATTTATAATTTAATAACACGTGAACTAATTAAGTAAATTCATGAATAAATGAATACTGTTTATGTAAATATCCAAAGAAAAGAAGACAAAACAAAAACAAAAAGCCAGTAATGAAGAAGGAACCAAACATACAAAGAACAACAACAAAAGGAATAGTTAGCTCTTGGTGTGTGTGTGTGTGTGTGTGTGTGTGTGTGTGTGTGTGTGTGTGTGTGTGTGTGTGTGTGTGTGTGTGTGTGTGTGTGTGTGTGTGTGTGTGTGTGTGTGACATGGTTATTGCTTGATAGGCGATAACGGTAGACAACAATATTTAAGATTCTGTTTTGTCTGAAATGTATGTTAATGCGGTTTTTGTCATAAGATGTTTGTACAGCGCAGTGAGTTTAACTCTGGTTAGAGAACAGCTCTTTATAAGAATTATTATTATTATTATTGTTATCATCATCATCATCTTAATATGCTGTCACAAAAAAAAAAGAATAAAGAAATCGAGAAATGCATATTTTAAAAAAAAATCTGATAAATGATACACCTAGGACACTTAAAGACAACTAATGGTAGAGAATTAAGTCATACTCACAGTGTCCAATCCGCGTCAGGAGTTTCAAGCCGCTTCAGGAAAGCCAGCAAACATGCAGCGACTTTAACAGCTGGATGCAAGCTCGGTTTCCTGCAGAGCAGTTTTTCCAGTCACCGACTCAGTCCTGTTATACACTACCGGCTGTAGATTTTGCACTCGGGTCATCTCACGCCTTTTTTCCTTTTCTTCTTCTTCGTTTTTTTTATTTTTTTAGTCAGGGAGTGATTTGCCACAACAGAGGGAAATCAATGCCTCGTTAACAAGACTGAACAGATTGGTTGGAGAAAGAAAAAAAAAGAGAAAGAAGGCAAAAAGCAAAACAAAACAACTCCCAATCTTCTTAATGTTCAACCGGCGCACCCTGAAAAAGTTGTATTATTAATCGATACCGAAGTTTGGGACAGATTCCAATCTAGTCCCAGACTTGAATGGGCCGTTCTCCGTTTTGGGTTGTCTTGAATAAATATGCTCCCATGCCGTTACCAGGAAATGAAAATGTCAAGAGAGCACAGTTCGTGAGGAGCTGTTGCTGAAGACCATTTTGATTAAGACTGATCCTTCTCACTACACAATCCCCGAACACTGGGATACGGCTGTCCTGTATGCGATCAAAGCTTGCAAGCGCTGTCTGGGCTCGCAAGCTCAACTTTCAATTACTCCTTATTGCCCGTGCAAAACTTTCCGCAAACGATGGTGAAGGTTGAGTCTTTTTCTGCGGCACAAAAGTTGTCGGGGTAATTCTGAAAGTATGGCTCTGTGGTGGTTCATGAACTGACCAACGTTTTTCTGGACTGAGTTCGTCTTTGGGAGAAACGTTTCAAAACAAGTCAGCTCTACACCGGTGTAATATTCTTGGCCAGCTCAGTATATATCAAAGAAATAAATCCACTCTCATCTAGATCTTTTTTTATGATATTGATGAAGATGAGATGAGAAAGGGGGGGAGGAATGTCCGAATGAGATATAAAGACTTCACTTTGCACTGCACTCATAAAGGTAAGCAAACGCCTTTCAACAGTTATTCTGAACACAAACATTGTCTCCGAAATCCACAGGCACTACTACATTTGAAAGTGGGTGAGGTGGGGGGGGGGGAGGGGGGTGAGAGAGAGAAAGAAAAAAAAAGAAGAAGAAAAAACACACACTACAGACCAGACGTCAAGGTTTTCCTGCCGCTGCTTTGTTGTTGTTGTTTTTGGGGGGGTGTATAATCATGTGTTTTTTTCCTGGCGTGGAGGATGAGAAGTCACCCTGCCAATTAACCTTAATCCCAGAACACACGAAGAGGCCGTCGCAATCAGGTGAGCTCTTTCGGTAACTTGATTGCCCGGCAGCTGAGTAGTCAGATGGGCAAAAAGGGAGCTGTAGGCGAGGGGACGCAATTGAATTGACCAACAGAGCCGAGCAGCACGTGCCCCAACCGAAGCCAGTGTGCGAGCCAACTCGTGTCCGTGTTGCCTGCATCCTCTCCTGCTTCACTGCTGCTCTGGGCCAGCCAGCGATTGGGTACCGCATGTCCTGCACTTGGCGTTGCGGTTTTACCACGATCCGGCAATATTGATCTGTGTGACGACTCACTGTGAGTGGGGCTGTGGGAAGAGGAGGGGGTGGGGGAGGGGGTTACGGTGTGTGTGTGGGGGGGGGGGGGGGGGGGGATAGTGAAGGAGAGGGGGGGGGGGTATAGAAGTAGATGCGCGGGGACCCATTGAGTCATTGCGATCGCCACCATATGTCTGCATGCGCTTGCTTGTTGCTGCTGTTGCTGTTGTAAACACTAACACTTACTTGTTTTTAGTTAGTGGTCGATGTAGTTTCATGTTTGTTT
>JABMCL010001517.1:340000-350000 GCA_018857735.1 Alviniconcha marisindica
CTGATGAGCTGTGTCCTTCATAACCTCTCCTTATGTTTATGAGCAATTCTAAGTTTCTCTTTCTTGTAAAATGATAATAAAATAATAATGAAATGAGATCGAAATAAGACCCTCGTTCACATCTCTTCAAACAGCCGTATTTTACAATCGGTTGAGGAAATCCAAACTCGATGTTCCTATTTTCAAAATATGGGCAGTTAATAAATGTACGTTGAGTTATTACCGAGCCTTTTTATTTTTTATTTTTTAAGAGCCCACCACTTACAAAATTTACAGGAAAAAACAAAACAAAACAAAAAAAAGGTAGTATATCCAACATGCCCATCCCTTTAAATAACATAAAAAGAGGTCCTTTTCAGGCGTTTAAAAAATATCTCACGGGAAATGACTGGTAATGGCCTGCGATCCAGTTACACGAAAAGTTTTGAACAGTTCTGCGAAACACCGGCGTCAAGCAAAGTAAACTGAAACGCTAGGAATGTGCAGTGTGCTCGGTTTCCTTTTCTTCTTGCCGCCAGCCCCCCTCCCCCCCCCCCCCCCCCCACACCACCCCTCCCCTCCTCCCTACTCCCCCCCCCCCAACCCCCAACCTCCCCAACCCCCAACCCCTCCCAACCCCCTCTCCTCCCCCCTTCTTCTTCTTCTTCTTCTTTTTATTTTAGCAGACTCAGATCAAACTGCCATTATTTAAAAAAAGATTGTAAAAGTGGGAGAGAAAAAAGTATTACCTTTGGATCCAGGTGCGATAGAACGAGGCACACAACAACTGGTGCCGTTATAGTGTTTTAAATGCTGTCTCTCTGTCTCTGTCTCTGTCTGTGTCTGTCTGTCTGTCTGTCTGTGTCTGTGTCTGTGTCTGTCTGTCTGTCTGTCTGTCTGTCTGTCTGTCTGTCTGTCTGTCTGTCTGTCTGTCTGTCTGTCTGTCTCTCTCTCTCTCTCTCTCTCTCTCTCTCTCTCTCTCTCTCTCTCTCTCTCTCTCTCTCTCTCTCTCTCTCTCTCTCTCTCTCTCTCTCTCTCTCTCTCCCCCACCCCTCTCTCTCTCTTTCTGCTACTGATAATTTCAAAACCCTAAATCCCCCCCCCCCCCCCCACCTTTCATGTTTGCTGTCTAAACTTCATTTGTTCCAGGTCTGTAGGGGTGTCCACAGGGTAACCGACTTGGAAAAATTTCCAGTTCGAGTCTCCAAGGATGAAGCTCCGACGCCTTTGCCTCTTTTTGGGCTGGTGATTTAGTTTTGTGTTCCACCTTGTATGTTGTTGTTTTTTCTTGTTTTTTCTTTTCCCTTCCTCTCTTTGTTTTATTTCTTTTGTGTGGCCTTATGTCGGAAGTATGGCGTTTCGGTCTTTTTCGTTGTGAAGGTTGTTGTTCACAACTGGCATTGACCTCATCAGGGAGCTTGCCTGTTCACTTTCGGGTGCTTTTGTTGTTGTATTGGTTTACCTTTTCTTTTATTAGGCCTTCCTTTTATTTTCTTTATTATATCTGTCCAGGTTGCCTGTCCATTTTGTGGACTTCCTGGGTTAGGGTTTGGGGTTGGGTTAGTGACCGTGTCCCGACTGATCCTCTGTTTGTTCGTTTGTCCCATGCTTTGTTGCGTTCTTTTTCGATGGGCGAGAGGTGCTAGGGTCTCGAATAGGTTGTCTCCCTTCTTGGGGTGGATTGTGTGCGTCATTTGCCCAGTGGCTGTTGCCATTGTGTAGTTTGAGTCCTGTTTATTTTTCTCCCGTTCAGGGTCGTTCGCTCTTTTGTTCATTGTGAAGGACCGTCGCCTTGTGTGTGATTTGTTGGGGGGGGGGGGGGGGGAATTTGCTTTTCTCCCCTTCCTTTCCTCCTTTCTTATTTTCTGGTTAACCTTTCTTTGATGTTTTTGTTCCGTTGGAAGGCTATTGTTGGTGGGTTAGGGAACAGTTGTTGTAGGTGACTGTTTTCTATGCGGTCCCATCCTTTTGTAAGGGCTTTCCTCAAGTTTTTGAGGTGCGGGTGGTATTTGGTAATGTACACCAAGGGGATTTTGTTGTTCTTTGGTCTGTCAGCCAAGAGACTTTTTCTGTCGTGTAGTAGGGCCTCGTTGAAGTATTGGTCTATTTCTTGGATTTTGTATCCTCTTTCAATCAGTTTGGTTTTGAAGTTGGCGAGGGCTGACTTTAAGTTGTCAGGGTCGGAGTTGGTGCGGATTCTTGAGATGACTGTTCCTTTTATGAACCCACGAAAGACTGAGTCTGGGTGGCATGATGTTCGGTGGAGGTATTGATACGTCTCCGTTGGTTTGGTGTGTGTTTTGATATCCAGTATTCTGGAGTTCGTGAACCTTTTTCCTTTGTACACTGTCGTATCCAAGAAGGTAATTTCTTGCTTTGATAGCAGGTGGGTGAATTTGAGGAGGTGGTGGAAATTGTTGGCCGTGTGAAAGAAGTTCGTTATGTCTTCTTTCGTTGCGTTCTCCCATATCATGAAGCCATCGTCTCTGAATCGGACGTGGGTTATTATTTTATTTTTGTGTGGCGAGTTTTTGATCAAGTGTTCCAGTATTTGGTGGAGACGAATGTCGCATATTTCAGGTGACGGTATTGCTCCCATAGATGCCCCAATGGTTTGGTGGTATAAGTTGCCGTTGAACGAGAAGTAGTTGTTCGTGAGTAGTGTTTCCACTAGTCGGACTACGTGGTGTTTTTGGACTGTATTATTCAGTCCTTGGCAAGCTACCATTTGTGGCAGCACGTCGTTAACTGCTTGTTTTAGTTCATTGAACTCCATATTTGTGTACATTGACGTGCAGTCGTATGCCACTAGGGTGCAGTCCGGGGATGCCTGGAGTGACTCGATCATTCGTATGAAGTGCGGGGTATCCCGTATGTACGTGTTTTGTCTTTTGACAATGGGTAGAAGCAAGATATCAATAAGTTTGCCTATGTAGTATGTTGGGCTGCCGCATTGCGCAATGATTGGCCGTCCCGGTAGGGTTTTGTTTAGGCTTTTAAGTGAGTGCGTTTCCGCTTGGATGATTTCTTCTGATGAGAGTTTGTGTACTTTGGGGAGTAGGTACATTTTCCCCCAGCTATTTTGTTTAGCTGTCTGTGACAGGAATCTGTAGGTTGTTTTGTCGATTTGTTTCGCTTCGAACAGCTCGTCGATCGTTCTCATAAGTTGGTTTGCCAGCTCTGTTGGATCGGGAGTGTCTGTGACTTCCGTGTAGTGGATGCTTGCCAGTTGTCTCAGGCCCTCTTTTATGTAGTCGTCTTTGTCCATCACGACAATAGTTGAGTTTTTGTCAGCCTTAAGGATCACGATGTGGTCCAGGTTTTTGAGGTTTACCAACGCTTTTCTTTCCTCGTTAGTTAGTTGTTGGGAGCTTGCCTGGAGGATATTCATTTCTTCCAGGTTGATCCTGGTTTCATCCAAGTATGCGTCGATTGTTGGGTCTACTCGGCCCGGGTCGAACCCCGTGTTGGTGTATAGAGGGTGTGTGGGGGTATTGTTGTCCCCGAATTTGGTTCTGCGGTTCATTTTTCTGCCCATTTCTTTCAGGCTTGCTATTAGGGCCTGTTTTTGCGGTGGCCCTGGGAATGGGATGAATTTCAGTCCTTTCGCTAGTACCTTTATTTCAGGTATGGTGAGTTGGTGTGACGAGAAATTTCTTACGAACTGTTTTGCTGTGGTTAGTTCACTTTTTCGTTCTTTTTGCCGTTTGTATTTCGGCTGACGTTTTTTGTGCCCGTGTTTCGGTGCACGACGTGTCATTGTTGGTAGGGTTTCGGGTCGTGAGCAGACCTTTTTTGCGACGTTAGGGTCGCGAGGTGCTTGTGTAGGGGAGGATTTCTCCTTTGCTGTGTTGCTTTTTCCACAGACTTTTTTGTTCAGCTTCGTTTTTCGCCTTGTTGTGGCGGTTGCTTATTAGGGTTCGTCTTTTTTCCTCTTCGTTTTTGTACTTCAGGGTTTGTCTTTTTTCCCTTTTCGTTTTTGTACTTCAGGGTTTGTCTTTTTTCCTCTTTATTGTTGGTACGCTGCTCGTGGCGCAGTACCTTCGGTTTTCGCTCTTGCCAGCGTTGTGTCACCTAGAAACTAACAAAGAGGTTTCCCCAAAGCCCGAGCAGAGTCGCTCCAAGAGCCAAAAAATATAACACTGCTGGCCAACAGTCATAATCCAACTGATGTCTCGTCTTAAAAATAAACGACCCCACGCAACGACACAACAAATTTGTGGAAAAAGCAACACAGCAAAGGAGAAATCCTCCCCTACACAAGCACCTCGCGACCCTAACGTCGCAAAAAAGGTCTGCTCACGACCCGAAACCCTACCAACAATGACACGTCGTGCACCGAAACACGGGCACAAAAAACGTCAGCCGAAATACAAACGGCAAAAAGAACGAAAAAGTGAACTAACCACAGCAAAACAGTTCGTAAGAAATTTCTCGTCACACCAACTCACCATACCTGAAATAAAGGTACTAGCGAAAGGACTGAAATTCATCCCATTCCCAGGGATGGGACCGCATAGAAAACAGTCACCTACAACTGTTCCCTAACCCACCAACAATAGCCTTCCAACGGAACAAAAACATCAAAGAAAGGTTAACCAGAAAATAAGGAAGGGGAGAAAAGCAAATTCCCCCAACAAATCACACACAAGGCGACGGTCCTTCACAATGAACAAATGAGCAAACGACCCTGAACGGGAGAAAAATAAACAGGACTCAAACTACACAATGGCAACAGCCACTGGGCAAATGACGCACACAATCCACCCCAAGAAGGGAGACAACCTATTCGAGACCCTAGCACCTCTCGCCCATCGAAAAAGAACTCAACAAAGCATGGGACAAACGAACAAACAGAGGATCAGTCGGGACACGGTCACTAACCCAACCCCAAACCCTAACCCAGGAAGTCCACAAAATGGACAGGCAACCTGGACAGATATAATAAAGAAAATAAAAGGAAGGCCTAATAAAAGAAAAGGTAAACCAACACAACAACAAAAGCACCCGAAAGTGAACAGGCAAGCTCCCTGATGAGGTCAATGCCAGTTGTGAACAACAACCTTCACAACGAAAAAGACCGAAACGCCATATTTCCGACATAAGGCCACACAAAAGAAATAAAACAAAGAGAGGAAGGGAAAAAACAAAAAAAAACAAGGTGGAACACAAAACTAAATCACCAGCCCAAAAAGAGGCAAAGGCGTCGGAGCTTCATCCTTGGAGACTCGAACTGGAAATTTTTCCAAGTCGGTTACCCTGTGGACTCCCCTACAAACAGGAGCTTCATCCTTGGAGACTCGAACTGGAAATTTTTCCAAGTCGGTTACCCTGTGGACTCCCCTACAAACAGGAGCTTCATCCTTGGAGACTCGAACTGGAAATTTTTTCCAAGTCGGTTACCCTGTGGACTCCCCTACAAACAGGAGCTTCATCCTTGGAGACTCGAACTGGAAATTTTTCCAAGTCGGTTACCCTGTGGACTCCCCTACAAACAGGAGCTTCATCCTTGGAGACTCGAACTGGAAATTTTTCCAAGTCGGTTACCCTGTGGACACCCCCCTACAGACGTGTACCGGTATGCCTTGGCTTAGAAAATGTGTACCTGTATAATTAGATCTAGATTGGTCCCTTGTTTGGGTGAGGGCTGGATGTAAAAAAAAAAAAAAAAAAAAAAAAAGAGGTTTATCTATTACCCTCGTAAATAAAGAATTTTGAGGTTATTTTATCCTCCGTCTCTGTGTCTCTGTCTCTGTGTCTCTGTCTCAGTCTCTGTCTCTCTCTGTCTCTCTGTCTCTGTCTCTCTGTGTGTGTGTCTCTCTCTCTCTCTCTTCTCTCTCTCTCTCTCTCTCCTCTCTCTCTCTCTCTCTCTCTCTCTCTCTCTCTCTCTCTCTCTCTCTCTCTCTCTCTCTCTCTCTTTCTCTCTCTCTCGCTCTCGTTCCCCTTCTTCTTCCTATGACCAAGTGATGCTGCAATGATTTCATGGGAAAGCTAATACACGAGACCGCGGGGTCTGCAGATCTAGGTGTCGATATTTACTCTCTGTACGCAGATTTTCTACCTTTGTCGCCATTTTAATTCCGTCTAAATGCAAACCTTCAGAACTGCAACACATCAGAAAAAAAAGAAAAAAACAACAACAACTTCAATCTGCAGCTGAATGATTCCAGCAAGCGAGTCCATTGTGTGGAAATTACAAAGCACGTTTCCTTTTACAGCAAATTCAAAAGAAACCACGGACCTAATCAGCAAACACCAGACTCTATGATTATAATGACCGCTCCGTACATTATGATACGCCTATCGATTGCAGGACACGATATTTTTCGCACGCATTTTTGACATGTGGCGTAACTTGCGGAGGACTAGTTGTTGTTGTTGTTGTTGTTTTGTTGTTGTTTTTTCTTTTTTTTTCAGACTTTGTTTCCATGAATCCGTATTCCAAAGCTCAGCTCGCTCTCTCTCTCTCTCTCTCTCTCTCTCTCTCTCTCTCTCTCTCTCTCTCTCTCTCTCTCTCTCTCTCTCTCTCTCTCTTCTCTCTCTCTCTCTCTCTCTCTCTCTCTCTCTCCCCCCCCCCCATTTCCTCACCTTTCTCTGTCACTCTTCTGTTCCATTTCGGTTTTACGTCACACTGATGATATTCATTACATCACACCTATTACTCGTCATTGCCATGCTTACAATCTTCCTACAAGCGACAACAGATCAACCAAAAAATATCAATTTCTTTCTCATTTAACTGTCGTTTAAGTGTCGTTTTATGGCTTGACGAAGGGGATTTCCCCCCCCCCCCCCCCCAAATGCATATTGTGTGTCCGTGTCATAATAAATAAGCGTTCTTTTGAACCTTTTTGTGTTTGGATCTTGTTTTAGAACGCCAGCTGAAATTCTGTTTCAGATTTTTGCGTTTATATAGCGATCAACAAACAAACTATTCCTCCCGAGGACTAGTTAGCGGGTGTATCACGCGGAGACAGTGTTGTGGTCTATGTTTTATGACATTCCATTGCTGGAACTCTCTCTCCAAGGATGCAGTAGAGGCGACGACTGTTGACACTTTTGTGTCACGCGCCTCCCACTGACCAGCACACAATTATTATTTTAAAAATATTTTATTTTTTAAAAATATTTTTTTAGAAGGAACTAATTTAAGGATTTTTCGTTTTTTTAGTTTTTTTGTTTGTTTTGCGAACATCCCCAAAAGTGCCGGAATAATCATCAATATGATTGTGGGCATCTAAGGAAAGAAGAAGAAGATTATGTGAATTCGATACCCTTGCGAACTGTTCGTTATGCTGTAACTTTGGGGGCTTCTCATGGAGCACCCTGGCTTTTAGTTTTAAGGCTTGTAGGTGTGCCATAGGCATTTCGTGGTGTACATGCCTGTGAAGTTTCGTAATGTGCCGCAGAAGGGTTTTAATGTATCCTTACCATGGACATATTCTGGCTGACGTTGCCAAGGACATATTACTGTGGCTGACGTTGCCAAGGACATATTGTGGCTGACGTTACCAAGGATATATTATTGTGGCTGACGTTACCAAGGGCATATTATTGTGGCTGACGTTACCAAGGACATATTATTGTGGCTGACGTTGCCAAGAACATATTGAGGTGACCCGTTATCACGAATTGAGTCTTAACTCGGAGCCTGCTTACTGTTCTACAGGCAAAAGCAGCCAGTGAGGGTCTATCTGGTTGTTTTCAGATATTTTGCGAAATTAAAGTCTATAAGCATTAAATTAAAGTCTATAAGTCTATAAGTCATTAAGCATGTTTCCACTGATATGTTCCGAAATGTAGAATAAATATTTTAAAATGCATTTTATTCACCCTACCCGGCATCAGTTTTCCTCATTTTAAACTGAGAGGATGAGATTAAAAACATTAACAAAATATATTAAAAGTTGGCTAATGTTGAAATTTCAAGTCTCTTCGGGTGCCCCAATGTTTGAGATGTTCCTGCGCCAAAATTGGTAAAAATTGGTACATTTAAACCTCCTGTTGCTATGGATTAAAGGAAAAGACTACTCAATTCACAGTGAAAACTTTAAAGCTGCTTTTCTCAAAATGGCCTCCCCCACACATGCACCCTTCAAAAACAAGTCACATCCACATTCTTTCGAATAGAAACGTGATTTAAGTATCTAAATAACGAGCAGAACTTGCAGATTTGAGACATGCAGATATCTCAAATTGCCAAATTTCGTGAGAACGGGTCACTATATCATTTTATTTGTTGCTGACGTTGCTTTGAGTAGGTTGTAGTGTTTTAGCTTGACGGCGACTTGTTGTGGTGAACATTGCCAAGGGCAGGTTAATAGACGATCTTCGGAAATCCAGGGTACTGCATTCGGTAAGAGCCTTCGGGCATGAACATATATATATATAGGTCCATGCCTGCGAGTGCAGCGCAGAGTAGGCACGCTTTCGTTTGGGGTACAGTGAGCACGTGGGGAAGATGACGGATACCCGTAAACAAAGGCAGAAAAGGCATCAGAAATGCCGATCAAGCACTCACTGTTCGTGGGGAACATACAGATCGGATAGCAGGTTCCCCCAGCTGGTAGTCTAGTATAAATGATAATAGGTCCGTGCCTCAAGATCTAAAACTGTCGCAGATCGGCTCTTCTCCACTGCCGCCTCCATCCAGGGGACTTCACTCTCCCGGAGTAAGAAAACACAGTCAAATTATCTTCGTCTGTTATTTCCGGAAATCGTCTGTTGTGGAGCTGTGGTTACCTTCAGGTCTTGCTCTGGTGTGCCTTGGTGAAGACTTTCTGCAGTTTACTTTACAGAGGACGCCTTAATTCTGATGGATGTTCCAAGCTCTCATGGTTCCGGTGGAGCCTCGACGTGGTGAAGTCTTTCTGTGGTATACTTTGAGGGGGTGTTGCGTTATGATGGATGTTCCAAGCTCTCATGGTTCCGGTGGACCCTCGACGTGGTGAAGTCTTTCTGTGGTATACTTTGAGGAGGAGTTGCGTTATGATGGATGTTCCAAGCTCTGATTGTTCCGGTGGACCCTCGACGTGGTGAAGACTTTTTGTGGTATACTTTGAGGAGGAGTCGCGTTATAATGGATGTTCCAAGCTCTGATTGTTCTGGTGGACCTTGGACGCGGTGAAGTCTTTCTGTGGTATACTTTGAGGAGGAGTTGCGTTATGATGGATGTTCCAAGCTCTCCTTGTTCCGGTGAACCCTCGACGTGGTGAAGTCTTTCTGTGGTATACTTTGAGGAGGAGTCGCGTTATGATGGATGTTCCAAGATCTGATTGTTCTGATGGACCTTGGACGTGGTGAAGACTTTCTGTGGTATACTTTGAGGATGAGACGTGATATGATGGATGTTCCAAGCTCTGATTGTTCCGGTGGACCCTCGACGTGGTGAAGACTTTCTGTGGTATACTTTGAGGAGGAGACGTGTTATGATGGACATGCATTCCAAGCTCTGATTGTTCCGGTGGACCTGGGACGTGGTGAAGACTTTCTGTGGTATACTTTGAGGAGGAGACGTGTTATGATGGAATGGATGTTCCTTGGACGTGGTAATGACTTTCTGTGGTATACTTTGAGGAGGAGACGTGTTATGATGGATGTTCCTTGGACGTGGTAAAGACTTTCTGTGGTATACTTTGAGGAGGAGACGTGTTATGATGGAATGGATGTTCCTTGGACGTGGTAAAGACTTTCTGTGGTATACTTTGAGGAGGAGACGTGTTATGATGGATGTTCCTTGGACGTGGTGAAGACTTTCTGTGGTATACTTTGAGGAGGAGACGTGTTATGATGGAATGGATGTTCCTTGGACGTGGTAAAGACTTTCTGTGGTATACTTTGAGGAGGAGACGTGTTATGATGGATGTTCCTTGGACGTGGTGAAGACTTTTTGTGGTATACTTTGAAGAGGAGACGTGCCGTGGCGGACGTTCCAAGCTGTGGTTGTTCCGGCGGACTTTGGACGTGAACTCTCGCGATGGATCCCGCCGACGTCTTGTTGCGATGGACCTTACGCAGATCC
>JABMCL010001517.1:365000-372500 GCA_018857735.1 Alviniconcha marisindica
GAGAAAGGGTTTTTTCCTCCTCTTCTTCTTCTTCTTCTTCTTCTTCTTCTTCTTCTTTCTTCTTCTTCTTCTTCTTCTTCTTCTCTGTTCTCCTTTCTTTCTTTCTTTCTTTTCTATCTTCTTCTTCTTCTTCTTCTTCTTCTTCATCTTCTTCTTCTTCTTCTTCTTCTTCTTCTTCTTCTTCTTCTTCTTCTTCTTCTTCTCCTCTCTCCTCTTCTCTTCTCCTTTCTTTCTTTCTTTCTTTCTTTCTTTCTTTCTTCTTCTTCTTCTTCTACTCCCCGTCCCCTCCTCTCTTCTCTTTTCTTTCTTTCTTTCTTTCTTTCTTTCTTTCTTTCTTTCTTTTTCTTTCTTTCTTTCTTTCTTTCTTTCTTCTTCTTCTTCTTCTTCTTCTTCTTCTTCTTCTTCTTCTTCTTCTTCTTCTCTCTGCTTCTTTCTTTGTTTCTTTCTTCTTCTTCTTCTTCTTCTTCTTCTTCTTCTTCTTCTTCTTCTTCGTTTTTCCTCCTCCTTCTTCTCTCTACTTCTTTCTTTCTTTCTTTCTTTCTTTCTTTCTTTCTTTCTTCTTCTTCTCCCCCTTTTTTTCCCTTCCTCTTCTTTTTTTGTGCTCAATACAGAGGAGTGGGGATTTTGAGGTGATTTTCCTGTGGCCCAAAAAATCCGGATTGCTGATTTAAACACTGAAATACTGCCGGAGGTGGAAGTTCCGCCTGTTGCACGTGCTGTAAGTGCTTCCAAAAAAAGCCAACGGCCCAGTCTGCATCAGCATCATTAGACGTCCGTTTAAAACACGTGATCTCATCTCTCTCTCTCTCTCTCTCTCTCTCTCTCTCTCTCTCTCTCTCTCTCTCTCTCTCTCTCTCCTCCCCTTTTCCCCCCGTACCGCTGACCCATGCTATGCTTTCGTGATTTACAAATAACTGCGAGATATATCAACACCATTTTTGCTATGTAGGCATCCTATGTGTTCATTGTCATTGTCACTACCATGTATGCTATGTATTCATTGTCATTTCAAAGTATTTTCAATGATGTTGCTGTTCCTGTATGTTTATTACTATTAACAGTGGTAGTATTATATTTTATTTGTCTGTATATTGTTTATCCTGTTTAAATATTAATCGAGTTTGTAAAGTTGTTTGTTTTATAATTGTTCAGTAGTTTAGCAAGGACTAGTTGTTAGACAGGTCTAAATGAACCTAAATTACAATCCTGGGAAAATGAAGTTTTTGAGTTTGAGTTCTCTCTCTCTCTCTCTCTCTCTCTCTCTCTCTCTCTCTCTCTCTCTCTCTCTCTCTCTCTCTCTCTCTCTCTCTCTCTCGCACACACACACAGAGTTTTAATTCTATGTATTGCAGGTGATGCTTTTGACGCCTCTGTCTCGATCCCCATCTGATTACGCAGAAAGCCGTTCCAAGGGTATTAATCGCCTCCTTTTCCCCATCGTTCTACCAGAAGAAAGAAAAAAAAAAAGGTGCAGCTCTAACACCGCTGGCGACAAAAGCTAAAAGAAGGAACTACCGAAATAGCCGCCGAGTCGCCTTCCCCTGTTTTGGAGTCTTCCTTCTCCATAAATCCCCTCGCCCCACCCACACCCCCAACCCCACCCACACCCACACCCACACCATATAGTCCCTTACATGTCAGCCCGACATCTGACGACATTAAGCCCTACATCATCATCAACCACACCCACACCCGCAATCGTCAAGTGATTCATGAGGTCTGTCAGATCTCTCGGCTGCAGTTTGAACTGACTCGGGTAATGGTAATCAACTGAAACTGTCACTGTTTGTTTGTTGTTGTTGATGTTGTGCTTTGTTTGTTTGTTGTTGTTGTTGTTGTGGGTTTGTTGTTTGTTTGTTGTTTGTTTGTTGTTGCTGTTGTTGCTGGTGCGTGCGTGCGTGCGTGGTGTGTGTGTGTGTGTGTGTGTGTGTGTGTGTGTGTGTGTGTGTGTGTGTGTGTGTGTGTGTGTGTGTGTGTGTGTGTGTGTGTGTGTGTGTGTGTGTGTGTGTGTGTGTGTGTGTGTGTGGTGTGTGTGGTGTGTGTGCGTGTGTATGTGTGGTTGGTGTTGTTTTGCTGTTGTTGCTTTTTTGTGGGCTTTGTTTTGTGGTTGTTGTTGTTGTTTTCCATCCCGTGAGATAAATTTGGGTCGCTCTACCCGGGTAAGACTACAGCAGCCGCAAGACCAGCGCTACCCATTCCCATCAGTGTGTGCAATATGTATTCTTGTGTGTCTAAGCAATGCTATGGCTGCCAGAGTTGGGGATTTTTAACGCGCGCTGACATGTTAAAGCCTGCGATTGCACACTGGGGCTTTACGAACACCGTTTTAGCGTCAGCACCGGAAGTGAATTATGGGAGAAAACTCCCTTGCCGCTCCTGGGACTCATAAAGATATCAAAGATAAAGATATATATACTCATAAAGATATATACATATAAACATGAGTTAAAAGGACAAGTCATGATCCAAAACAAAACAAAACAACAAAAGGAAGCGTGAGACGGAATGTTAACGGTTCTGAATGAATGTGTGGATTAAACTAGTGTTGGCTTTCGTCCTCCTAGTGTTCATGCTACCTTCCAAAGGTAGTCCGAGAACTAACTAACTATATATATATATATATATATATATATATATATATATATATATATATATATATATATATCTAGCTAACTAACTAAACTGCAGTAGTGCACCTAACAAAGGTGTTGTGGCTTCAGCCATTCAATTGTGGCAGCTACCTGTAATGACAGAAGTCCAATGCTGTGTCTGACACCCACCATGGTTGAGACAGCAGAGCTGACCTAAAAGGCTGTTGTTAGTATAGCGTTGTCGACTTGGCTTCATCGACTTTTCGTAGGACGTCTTCGGTCACCTCGGATCTTAACAAGAACGTAGCTAGGTTACCCTCTGCGCCCATGATTATGCTCGCCGGTCGATTTGCTGCGTATCACGTCCCTTAATTCTTTTCTTTCTGTTCTTGCAACTGTGATTAGATGGTTACCACAGCATCTGCTGATGCTCCAACTGATCTCTCTCTGTCTCTCTCTCTCTCTCTCTCTCTCTCTCTCTCTCTCTCTCTCTCTCTCTCTCTCTCTCTCTCTCTCTCTCTCTCTCTCTTTTAAATCCTTGTAAAATAAAGTTTTAGAGCTCGAGTTCCAGTTCTCTGTTCTCAGACAGAGAGAGAGACTGAGGTTTTCGAGTGATGGCCATTGCAATGACTGGTCATTTGAGACCTATTTTACACCCATACAACTCCGCCCTAGTCCTACCGACTGCTTTCCGACCCACCCCATTCCACTTTTTTTTTTTGTTTGGGGCTCAAAGCCTAATAGTCCGTACTGTCTCTGTGGACATAAATCAACGTTGAAACCAAAGCTTTTGCGATGTCAAGACTATGTCTTGTGGATGTGATGACTGGGCTCAAAGCACCAACGAATTAACTAACTCTTGTGGATGTGATGACTGGGCTCAAAGCACCAACGAATTAACTAACTCTTGTGGATGTGATGACTGGGTTCAAAGCATCAACTAACTAACTCTTTTTGATGTGATGACTGGGTTCAAAGCATCAACTTACCAACTCTTGTCGATGTGACTGACTGTAGGGCCCACTTGGCGAAGCGACTTCCACGTTTACTAACAACGGCCTTCAGTAATCGCTCAACACGACTTGCAAATAACTTCGACGGAGAGAAAAAAAGAAGAAAGAAAAAACCTTTGCGATGTCTTGTCGTAGTTCGGTTCAGTTCAGTTCAGTTCAAGAGGGTATCTCTGCGGTCGGAAAAGCCCATATGCGCTCCACCCCGTCTCTCAAAAGTTTCCCCAAATTTGCCTTTGTGACGGTTCCTTTCAAGGAAGACCGTCGAGCGCTTCCTCTTTCCGCGCTTCCCTCCTCCAGGCGATCGATGGCGTAATGTCCTTTGTTTTGTGCCCGCAGGTAACGTCTCAAGCTTCTCAACACGTCAGATCTTCCGAGAAGCAGGCCACTTGCGAAGACTTCTTTGCCCGCTATTCTATCTGCACTGCTTGTCATAGCGGTCGAAGCTACTTCACGGAGCGATACTTCGACGTGTAATTATCAAGGTAATAAGCTTCGGGAGCGAAAGTAGCTGTCTTTTTCGAATAGCACCGAACGAAAACCACAATCAGAGGAAGACTTTGTTCCGTGGTGCACGTGTCAGACCTCAGGACCCCAGTCTCGTTGGTGACAGGTGATGCAGGGACAAATGTCTAATAATCCGGTTTCTGAGGGTTCTTGTCCACCCTTTTTCTCTGGTCGAGGTTTTGTAAGACATCCAGGACATCCGGTGGTTCCTCCGATTTTAAAACTGCGTACTTTTCCACCCCGGAAGTTTGCTTCTGCGAAATTTTTCTTGACATAAAGTGCCACTGTTCAGCTCAGCTCCTCCCTCGCCCTCAGCGGACTTGACTAATGCAGTTTTTCCGCACTGCCATCTGAAGAGCTCTCAAGCTTTCAGTGGATTCAACATAAGGCTAGGAGACTTGTCTGAAAAGCGCAGACGTGATCTTATTGAGCTTCTGCTCCATGAGCTAGAACAGATTCCCGTCAAATAATAGAAACAACACAATAATAATAATAATGTACATTTATCATGCGCTCATCAACGCCCTGAGCGCTCACGTGATACATATTAACCTAAATATGATATTCTATACACGTGTAGAGCATAGTCCTACAAAACGATTTACATAAAGTATTTTTTTAAACATATAAAAAAATACGCACTACACACACACACACACACACACACACACACAACACACACACACACACACACACACACACACACACACACACACACACACACACACACACACACACACACTGACTGTAGCAGAAACTGGGTACTGATATTAGTTAGGACTGATACTGATACGACACTTCCTCCTCCTCCTCCTCCTCCTCCTCTCTCTCTCTCTCTCTCTCTCTCTCTCTCTCTCTCTCTCTCTCTCTCTCTCTCTCTCTCTCTCTCCCCCCCCCCTTCCGCCCGCCACTCCCGCAACACTCCCGGCCTTAATCTTACCTGCCTAACCCCCATCTCACCGCCGACGAATTGCAGCTGTCACAGATCCGGTAGCGAAAGGCTCCTTTCTGTCCCCAGGACAAACACCAACAGCTCAACTGGCTGACAGCTAGTCTTTCAAATTTCCACCCCCCACTGCCTGGAACCCGTTTGCCATTCACAGACGCAATTGCGACACTTTCTCTTCCTCCAAAATAATAACACAGAAACAGCTAAAGTAGGTGACTTTTTTTTTTTTTTTACACCCAGTCAGTTAGTGCGAATAAAAAGTTGAAAAGAAAGCTAATTTACTATGGCAGTGCACCCCTTTTTTTCTTTTTTTCTTTTTTCTTTTTGAATCGTCATATTAAATTAACGTTCTTTTTAACAGATTATGTGTTTGCATCTTGTTTTAGATCGCTAGCAGTCATCTTTCTTTCAGATTAAAATAGACCTCAAAACCCATCAAATTTAAAGGTGGGTTTTTGTGTTCAATAATTATTTGTCGAAAATAATTATTTCCTGACTTGTAGGTATCAGAGTATAGTAATGCTCGTATGTTTTTGATCAGGTGTGTGTGTTTGTGTGTGTGTGTGTGTGTGTGTGTGTGTGTGTGTTTGTGTGTGCGTGTGTGTTGCGTGGTACGTTGCTCGGTGATGTTGTGTGTGTGTGTGTGTGTGTGTGTGTGTGTGGTGTGCGGGGTTGGTGTGTGTGTGTTGTGTGTGTGTGTGTGTGTGTGTGTGTGTGAGTGGAGTGGTGGAGAGTGTGTGCGTGTGGTGGCGTGTGGTGTGTGTGAGTGGTGTGGTGTGTGGAGAGATGAGTGTGTGGTGTGTGTGTGTGTGTGTGTGTGTGTGTGTGTGTGTGTGTGTGTGTGTGTGGGGGTGTCGTGTGAGTGAGTGAGTGAGTGAGTGAGAGAGTGTGTGTGTGTCGTGTGTGTGTGTGTGTGTGTGTTGTGTGTGTGGGGTGGTGTGTGTGTGTGTGTGTGTGTGTGTGTGCGTGTGTGTGTGTGTGTGTTTGTGTGTGTGTGTAAGTGTGTATACTGTTTGTTATTTCTGCAGTTGTATTGTTCGAGCGAGCACGTACCAGCTATTCAAGACAGCTGTATTTGTATAGAATGCCGACTTGCGAAAGAGACCATAAGCCCATCTCTCCTTCCACACGAACGACTTGTTAGATCGGGGATGGCCCTTTGCTTTATCAACCATGCAACGCGCCTAACGTCAAAAACTCGAAACTGATTGGACATCGCATCTGACAAGCGCCTTATCAGTTTCACGTTCAAAGTTCAATACAGATTCGTCAGTGACCCAATAACCTCTTCCCATTCGAGCTTTTCCTGTCTCCCCCTTTTCGCCGCTTATGATGTGTTTTGATGCGTGAATCCAAATTTTGCTTGAATAATTTGTGGTCTTCAAACTCAATGGTAAGTCGGACGGCGTCGGCCCGTATTGTGTTCGTTTTCTCCACAGTCGTAGCCTCTGTCCCTAACTGCATCGTCAGAGCCGCCATTCCAATACGGTGTTTAGGCTGCTTAAACGCAGGAGAGAAAAAAATGTGTTTAGGCCGGCCGGATATCCTGTCTGCGCTCCAGACCCGCCGATCTTTATCAGTGTCGTCACCGTTCACGAGTTAAATGCGATTAAGGGGGCTATAGCTGTTACGTTTCGCTCGTCATACATGGATAGTGCGTAACAGGGCCTTCAGCTGGTCCGGGATGCTACGTCAGTAAATTGCCGTGACGTGTTGAGGTCAGGAGATGAGGCGTCACAAGGGGTCAGACGTACTACACACACCAAAGGGGAAGGGCGCAAATTAAGCGAACTTCGGGACTTTTGATTGGCATGCCTGCCAGGCTATCTCTTTGAATCAGAGGAGTTCCCCTTCGTCGAGTGTTATTGTTATCTCTTTCCTTTTCTGATTTAGTCGCCCTGGTCGTCGCGCTGCGTCAGCGGTGTTGACACATTGTTCCCCGCAGCCAAGGCGATCTGATCTCGGCTAGGGCCCGATGCAGGGGGTGTTTTTCTGCCGTCTGTGCCTTTAGGATACGTGCTCTCCACGTCATCTGTCAGACCTTTCCTCGCTGTTGCTTTTGAAACGGTTCCGATGTTGGTCTCATCGTCGGATCCCCCACCGACCCACCCTCACCCCACCCACGGTTGTATTTGTGTGTGTGTGTGTGTGGTGTGTGTGTGTGTGTGTGTGTGTGTGTGTGTGTGTGTGTGTGTGTGTGTGTGTGTGAGTGTGTGTGTGTGTGTGTGTGGTGTGTGTGGTGTGTGTGTGTGTGTGTGTGTGTGTGTGTTGTGTGTGTGTGTGTGTGTGTGTGTGTGTGTGTGTGTGTATGTGCGTGCGTGCGTGCGTGCGTGCGTGTGTGAGTAAGTGTGTGTGTGTGTGTGTGAGTGTGTGTGTGTGTGTATTCTTTCCAGACAAAATAATCGTCGAGAGAGCTTCCTCCTTTTACTCCGCCCCTCTTCTC
>JABMCL010001517.1:395000-397500 GCA_018857735.1 Alviniconcha marisindica
GGGTTGCTATACTGGAGACATCAACTGGTTGGTGATGGATAGTGTTGACGTCAAATGAAAAGCTGCCAAACGGAAATGAAATAATAACAACTTTTTTTTTAAAAGACAGCCGGGTTGGCGGCGTGGGTGGTGTAGGGTAGGGGTGGGAGGGGGGCGGGGGAGGGGGTGTGCGTTAGGGATGAGAAAGAAAAAGACATGATCCACAGTGACCCTCTCCCACAAAGAAACTCATAAGTGCCCAATATGACACAGTAGACGTGCTGGGTGATTTCTACATGCTGGTAGCTACCAGCGTACAAATGATCCGAGAGCCCGCCTCTTCTCCCTTGATCTTTCTTTCTAAGTCCGGAATTCACAGTTTTCCTAACCTATGGCACTGAATAAAGAATTGCCTTTAACATTGGCTTAAACGAGTCTTCCGGTTTTAGGAGCGATAAAATCCATAAAAGTAGTCAAGCAAGAAAGCGTGAAACAACTCGGTACAACACCGCTGAACTCGCTAACAGAAGTGCAAGCATTGCCGCACCCACTCTTCAGTACACGGCGCGTGAAAATGTTGTCATATAATACGGCCGGAGTATACTAAGCTTTGTTCTTTCTCTTTAAGCCTGGAGTATGCGGTCAGAGTATACAAGTCTTCCGGGTTTATGAGTGATATATCCGTAAAAAAGCTTTGTTCTTTTTCTTTAAGCCTGGAGTATGCGACCAGAGCATACTGAGCTTTGTTCTTTCTCTTTAAGCCTGGAGTATGCGACCAGAGCATACTGAGCTTTGTTCTTTCTCTTTAAGCCTGGAGTATGCGACCAGAGCATACTGAACTTTGTTCTTTCTCTTTAAGCCTGGAGTATGCGACCAGAGTATACTGAACTTTGTTCTTTCTCTTTAAGCCTGGAGTATGCGGCCAGAGCATACTGAGCTTTGTTCTTTCTCTTTAAGCCTGGAGTATGCGACCAGAGTATACTGAACTTTGTTCTTTCTCTTTAAGCCTGGAGTATGCGACCAGAGTATACTGAACTTTGTTCTTTCTCTTTAAGCCTGGAGTATGCGGCCAGAGTATACTGAGCTTTGTTCTTTCTCTTTAAGCCTGGAGTGTGCGACCCGAGCATACTAAGTTTTGTTCTTTCTCTTTAAGCCTGGAGTATGCGACCAGAGTATACAAGTCTTCCGGGTTTATGAGTGATATATCCGTAAAAAAGCTTTGTTCTTTTTCTTTAAGCCTAGAGTATGCGACCAGAGCATACTGAGTTTTGTTCTTTCTCTTTAAGCCTGGAGTATGCGACCAGAGCAAACTGAGCTTTGTTCTTTCTCTTTAAGCCTGGAGTATGCGACCAGAGCATACTGAGCTTTGTTCTTTCTCTTCAAGCCTGGAGTATGCGACCAGAGCATACTGAGCTTTGTTCTTTCTCTTTAAGCCTGGAGTATGCGACCAGAGCATACTGAACTTTGTTCTTTCTCTTTAAGCCTGGAGTATGCGACCAGAGCATACTGAGCTTTGTTCTTTCTCTTTAAGCCTGGAGTATGCGACCAGAGCATACTGAGCTTTGTTCTTTCTCTTTAAGCCTGGAGTATGCGACCAGAGTATACTAAGTTTTGTTCTTTCTCTTTAAGCCCGGAATATGCGGTCAGAGTATACAAGTCTTCCGGGTTTATGAGTGATATATCCGTAAAAAATAATCGATTGAAAAGGTTTGAATCAACTCAGTACGACACAGCTGGACTCACTCAAAGAAGAGCTTGAGTGGTTTGAGTATGTACCTCTGTTGGAGTTTATGTACCTTGTATTTACACGCATGCCAGGTGAGAGTTACCGTAGGCGACTCAGGTCTTTGTTGTTGTACTTGTGGTACGTGTACCTCTGGTGGAGTCTATGTACCTCGCATTTACACGCATGCCAGGTGAGAGTTACCGTAGGCGAATCAGGTCTTTGTTGTTGTACTTGTGTTACGTGTACATCTGGTGGAGTTTATGTACCTTGTATTTACACGCATGCCAGGTGAGAGTTACCGTTGGCGACTCAGGTCTTTGTTGTTGTACTTGTGGTACGTGTATCTCTGGTGGAGTTTATGTACCTTGTATTTACACGCATGCCAGGTGAGAGTTACCGTAGGTGACTCAGGTCTTTGTTGTTGTACTTGTGGTACGTATTTCGAGCGCTAATTAACCCCCTTGTGTGTTCACTCAAAGAAGGCGAAACATGGCAGCGCCCTTTTACGGAGACACGTACAGCACGTGAAAAAGTTGTCATAATACGGCCCGAGCATACTATGCTTTGTCCTTTCTCTTTAAGCCTGGAGTATGCGACCAGAGTATACTGAGCTTTGTCCTTTCTCTTTAAGCCTGGAGTATGCGACCAGAGCATACTGAGCTTTGTTCTTTCTCTTTAAGCCTGGAGTATGCGACCAGAGTATACTGAGCTTTGTTCTTTCTCTTTAAGCCTGGAGTATGCGACCAGAGTATACTGAGCTTTGTTCTTTCTCTTTAAGCCTGGAACCGGCGGAAG
>JABMCL010001517.1:402500-407500 GCA_018857735.1 Alviniconcha marisindica
TGGCCCTGGATGCAGCAGTCACTGCAGTCTAGACTGCATGCACACAGAGTACAAAACTGTTTCGGTTTTCGGCTTCGATTCCCGAGTAGGACTTTTGCGGAAGTGCTGGATTAATAATCTCGGGGGGGGGGGGGGGGGGGGGGGGTCAGGTTTTTTTCATGAGCTTTAAAAACAATCCTTGTTCGTTTGTTTGTTTGTTTGTTTGTTTGTTTGTTTGTTTGTTTGTTGTTCTTTGTTGTTGTTATTTGCAGGGTTTATTGTTTTTGTTTCGTTTTTGTTTTTGTTTGTCTTCTGTTGCTGTTGTAGTTGTTGTTGTTGTTGTTGTTTGTTTGTTTGTTTGTTTGTTTTTTGTTTTTGTTTGTTTTGTTGTTGTTTTTTGTTGTAGTTTTTTATGTTTTTGTTGTCGTTGTTGTTTTTATTTTATTTTATTTTAACAAAGGTTACTGTTGGCATTCTGAACAAGGTCAAAACATACAAAATGTTCAAAAGAACGGCGATTTTGACCAAACAACAGAGAACAGGCCCCAGATTTTCAATGAAAACACCTTTCTCAAGCAAGAAACAGACAAATTATACCGACAGATTATACAGACACTTCATCTATCGTTGTTTCTTACTGCATTATCTGTCTGTTTGACCTTATTTATTGAACTCATTAAATCGACGTTAACTCTATCATTGTTTTGCACTGTTTGATAGTTTTACTTGAATTTGAAAATCCATTTTCACACGTATACCATGATTTTGAAAAAGGCTCGCCTTGTAGATTTGCGCTTGCGTACTCTTGAAAACTATTCACTGCTTACTGATCACGGCGCGGGCACTTAATTATTGCGAACCGTTTTAATTATATCCTGTTTATACGGAACTATGCCAATAAATAAGATGGACGTATATACTTTAATGTCCGTGTTCATTTACCGTGTCCAGGTTTCGTCTCAATGAGACTGTGCTTGTTAACAGGATCAGGTCCTTCAGTCAAAAAGAATGTTTGTTATTAGATGTACAAAAGCAGCAGGCGAGGTCAACAAACCAGAAGTTCAAGAACCAGAACATTTCTACAGTATCTCTTAAATTACTGAGGGCAAAAACTGAAGTTGCCCAGAAAGAGACGTCAAAAATATCCCAAACCGGATGAAAAGAACACACGAATCCGAAAGGCACCCGAAAGCTTACCGAACAAAGTGTGTGGTCTTCATCTTCTTCTTTCTCCTCCTCCTCCTCCTCCTCCTCCTTCTTCTTCTTCTTCTTCTTCTTCTTCTTCTTCTTCTTCTTCTTCTTCTCTTCTTCTTCTTTCTCCTCCTCCTCCTCCTCCTCCTCCTCCTCCTCCTCCTTCTTCTTCTTCTTCTTCTTCTTCTTCTTCTTCTTCTTCTTCTTCTTCTTCTTCCTCCTCCTTCTCCTCCTCCTCCTCCTCCTCCTCCTCCTCCTCCCCCTTCTTCTTCTTCTTCTTCTTCTTCTGCTTCTTCTTCTTCTTCTTCTTCTTTGTTTTTGTTTTTAGTGTAGGCAGCCAGTTTAATCATCTTGAAGCTAATGCTGTCCCATTTAGGGGCTTTTCGTACAAAAAGGAATGGACACAGAATTAAATTTCTCGATTTGAATAATCTCTGAAACGCAACCATAGCGATGCTGGCAAATAAGGTATTCCATTCTACATTGCAAGACCATAATCTTTTTCTTCTTTTTTTCTTCTTTTTTAGGATATTATACATTTCATGTCGAAACAGAAAAGTAATCGAAATCTGTCCGGGTCAGTTTCTTGACAATGTACATCAGATTACCTCTAGAGTCCGTTTACTGTTGATTAAGACCGAGACAACAAAGATCTGTTAACCTGTTGTTGTTATTGTGACTGTGTATTATATACATTGTTAACCTGTTACTGTTATTGTGACTGTGTATTATATACATTGTTAACCTGTTACTGTTATTGGGACTGTGTATTATGTACATTGTGAACCTGTTATTGTTATTGGGACTGTGTATTATGTACATTGTGAACCTGTTATTGTTATTGGGACTGTTTATTATATACATTGTGAACCTGTTATTGTTATTGGGACTGTGTATTATATACATTGTGAACCTGTTATTGTGACTGTGTATTATATACATTGTTAACCTGTTATTGTTATTGTAAATGTGTGTATGATCACGAATGCTCTCAACACCATGCCTCATTCCATGTGCATATATATTTCATGTGATACGTGGCAATAAAGATATGTTGACTGATTGATTGATTGATTGATTGATTGATTGATTGATTGATCTCCTGTGATCTCTCTCTCTCTCTCTCTCTCTCTCTCTCTCTCTCTCTCTCTCTCTCTCTCTCTCTCTCTCTCTCTCTCTCTCTCTCTCTCTCTCTCTCTCTCTCTAACGCATTCCTCTTCACGTTCTTCTTTCAGTTCAAAACTGAAAGCCCACTTCTTTTTCTTCTGCGTACTGATGTTTCTTTCTTCTCTTTTCTACCAACCCATTATTAGTAATGCGCACGTATTTGTAGTGTGTGTGTGTGTGTGTGTGTGTGTGTGTGTGTGTGTGTGTGTGTGTGTGTGTGTGTGTGTGTGTGTGTGTGTGTGTGTGTGTGTGTGTGTGTGTGTGTGTGAGTGTGTGCGCGTGCGTGCGCGTGCGCGACCGTGGTATACGAGATAACCTTCAACGTGACCTTCGTACTCAAAAATCCCAATTCGGAATCAACACACAAGGGAGTTAATTAGCGCTCCAAATACGTAACGCAAGTACAACAACAGTGACCTGAGTTGCCTATGGTAACTCTCACCTGGCATGCGTGTAAATACAAGGTAAATAAACTCCACCAGAGGTGCATCTTCATATCATATACATCATACATATCACATACAACATACATCCTCATACGTATCCAACTGGGAATCGTTAAAACCTACAAATATCAAAAAAGGAGGTATGTTGCGACTGACTGATGTCACACGTATGACAGTTAAATCCACCAAACTCATATACCTTCGAAATAGTTAACCCCTTCGCTGCTCGAGCCCGTAAAATGACCGGGCTGAAAGATGCACGGACACGCCTGCAAACAGTGAACTGTCCGGTCCTATAACACATCTACATTCGATGCTATGCGTCTTGATGAAAATCCTTTCACATTCCGGTGCGAAAAGGAAGACAAAAAGGCTGAGGGGTTTCAAATTTCGCAATTTTATTGGTCGTTTTCCAGCGACATCATGGCAGTGAAGGGGTTAATTAGAGTCACGAAAACACAGCTTATAACCCTGAACAAACTCCCCAAGGACCTGTTTTCCTCAACAACAAATATCTCATAGCCGAACCCAACAGACCCATTTGAAATCGATCCTTTAAGTTTCGGCAGATGATACCTTGAATGAACCGCTTTAAATACAGTGGACATTAACCCCTATGCGATGAGATACCAATTCCATGCAAATGGACCCCTAAGAAATAAATGACTATCCCATTTTAAGACTATCGCGGCTTGAACAACAACGGATAAATGGTTTAGCTCTCCATTTCATTTTTCATCGTTTTTCGCCGCTTAACTGTTGTTAAAGTGTCGTTTCGTAGCTTGATATAGGGGATTACCTCTACGCATTTTGTCCTAATAACAAATAACAGCGTTCTTTTGAACCTGTTACGTGTTTGGATCTAATACGGGTTGATTTCCACGGCAGTAATCTGAAACAGAACGAGGCCCAGAGCGCTCGTGCAGAATCAATACACAAGGGAGTTAATCCGCGCTCCAAAATAGTAACACAAGTACAACAACAAAGACCTGAGTCGTCTACGGTAACTCGTGTGAGGATGTACTTCTAGTGGAGTTTATGTACCTTGTGTTTACACGCATGCCAGGTGAGAGTTACCGCAGGCGACTCGGGTCTTTGTTGTTGTACTTGCGTGACGTATTTCGAGCGCTAATTACCTCCCTTGTGTGTTGATTCTACGGCAGTGTTAAAGAAGGATGTTGCACTGTTCAGCTTCTTTCCAAGAAAGAAAGAAACTGTATGGAATACCAACCAATTGCCAGTTCCTGGCTTTACATGCTGCAGCGTCTGCTGTGGCTATAAGAGAGAGAGAGACAGAGACAGAGAGACAGATAGAGACAGAGAGACAGACGCACAGAGGGAGAGAGAGAGAGAGAGTAATACTCAAGAATAGTAGCGTTAGGTCCATTTGGACCTATCTAACTTCCAGTCCTTGCTATACTACAAACACAAATAAACACGACAATACCACAAACAAATATTATAAGCACGATTAAGCAACTGTTTCATAGTTCCTACAAATGTGCAGAAACATCAGAATTAAATTTCTTTCATGGGCATACATGTATACAACACTCGTAGTGAGAGAGTGAGAGAGAGAGAGACAGACAGACAGACAGACAGACAGACAGACAGACAGACAGACAGAGACAGACAGACAGAGAGACACAGAGAGAGAGAGACTTGGCAGTGACATTCCAGAGCTCAGGAGCTGTGTGAAAGTGGAGGTGACCGTCCTGGGCTCTCCGTCGCTAACGTAATGTCCAACTAGCAGACGAAATAATGTTAATCAGCACCATCTCCCTTATAGTAATATTTGCACATGCGCCGGTACTAAGCAACTTGATATACACAAAACATGCGCAGTGACACTAACGGGAAAACGCCCACCTAACCGTGATCCGGAGTTGCAACGGACAGAGCTGGTGCAAGACACCATCGAAGCCTTGATGGTGCAAGACACCAAAGCCTTAATGGTGCAAGACACCAAAGCCTTGATGGTGCAAGACACCAAAGCCTTAATGGTGCAAGACACCAAAGCCTTGATGGTGCAAGACACCAAAACCTTAATGGTGCAAGACACCAAAGCCTTGATGGTGCAAGACACCAAAGCCTTGATGGTGCAAGACACCATCGAAGCCTTGATGGTGCAAGACACCAAAGCTAATACGCCTTATGGTTTCTGTAAAGCAACACCGGGTCGGAGTGACAATCCCTGTTGCATCTGCAGCTGCCTTT
>JABMCL010001517.1:410000-430000 GCA_018857735.1 Alviniconcha marisindica
AAGTAAATACCTAGAGCCGAGGGATGACCGGGCGTCCAATTAAAGTGGATGGAAGATTTAGACTTGACCCGATCAATAATAGACAGTGGTCGTTACCCTTGGACAGACAGGGAGGGGTATTGGCCATGGAGAGAGGCGAGGGCACCTGGGTGGGGGGGGGGGGGGGATGGAGAGGGTGGAGGGGGGTGGAGATGGAGGAGGTAGGGTTGGAGAGGGTGGAGGGAGGTAGGGGGTTGGAGAGGGTGGAGGAGGTAGGGGGTGGAGAGGGTGGAGGGGGTGGAGGGTGGAAAGGGTGGAGGGGGTGGGGGAGAGGGTGGAAGGTTGGAGGGGTGGAGGGGGTGGAAGGGGTGGCGACGGTGGAGGGGGGTAGGGGGGTGGAAAGGTGGAGGGGTGAGGGGTGAGGGAGGTGGAAGGGGTAGGGGGTGGAGAGAGTGGAGGGCAGGTAGGGGGTGGAGAGGGTGGAGGGGGTGGAGGGGGGTGGAGGGGGTGGAGGAGGGATGGAGGGTGGTGGTGGTGGGGGGTAGGCGCGGAGAGGAAGCAGGGCGTTTAGCAAAAGCTGAGATGAAGGACTTCAGACCGGTCGCCGTAGGTTTGCAAACTGTCTAGACAATGGTGATGGAGATGGCAGGGCCGCAGCGCCTAAACACGAGAGGCGGAGTCCAGGGGGAATAACTCTGACCACTAATATCATTCGGATCCATCAGAACGTCACTGGGCCGGAACAGCCATAGGGCTGTCCATTTCATTGGCCAGCAGCAGTTATGCGGCTTTCAGTTTCATTGGGCCTGTAGCAGTCATATGGACATCAGTTTCATTGCGCGGTAGCAGTTACATGGACACCAGTTTCATTGGGCCTGTAGCAGTTACATGTAGCAGTCATCTGGACATCAGTTTCACTGAGCGGTAGCAGTCATCTGGACATCAGTTTCACTGGGCCTGTAGCAGTCATCTGGACATCAGTTTCATTGGGCCTGTAGCAGTCATATGGACATCAGTTTCACTGAGCGGTAGCAGTCATCTGGACATCAGTTTCACTGGGCCTGTAGCAGTCATCTGGACATCAGTTTCATTGGGCCTGTAGCAGTCATATGGACATCAGTTTCACTGAGCGGTAGCAGTCATCTGGACATCAATTTCATTGGGCCTGTAGCAGTCATATGGACATAAGTTTCATTGGGCCTGTAGCAGTCATCTGGACATCAATTTCATTGGACCTGTAGCAGTCATATGGACATCAGTTTCATTGGACCTGTAGCAGTCATATGGACTTCAGTTTCACTGAGCGGTAGCAGTTACATGGAGATCAGTTTCATTGCGCGGTAGCAGTCATATGGACATCAGTTTCAATGAGCGGAAACAGTCATATGGACATCAGTTTCATTGGGCCTATAGCAGTCATCTGGACATCAGTTTCATTGGGCCTGTAGCAGTCATATGGACATCAGTTTCATTGGGCCTATAGCAGTCATCTGGACATCAGTTTCATTGGGCCTGTAGCAGTCATATGGACATCAGTTTCATTGGGCCTATAGCAGTCATTGGACATCAGTTTCATTGGGCCTGTAGCAGTCATATGGACATCAGTTTCATGGCGGTAGCAGTCATACTGGACATCAGTTTCATTGGGCCTGTAGCAGTCATCTGGACATCAGTTTCACTGAGTGGTAGCAGTCATCTGGACATCAGTTTCATTGGGCCTGTAGCAGTCATCTGGACATCAGTTTCACTGAGTGGTAGCAGTCATCTGGACATCAGTTTCATTGGGCCTGTAGCAGTCATATGGACATCGGTTATATTGGGCAGTAGCAGCCATAACAGCACCAGTTCCCTTGTGCAGTAGCAACCATAGCAAATTATATTTCACTGGGCATTAGCAGCCATAACAACATCAGTTTCATTGGGGACTAGTAGCCATAAAACAAACATCGATTTCATTGGGTATTAGCAGTCAGAGAACCACCAATTTCTTTGGGCAGTAGCAGCCATAACATCAGTTTCAGTCGGCAATAGAAGCCGTAACATCAATTTCATTATGCAGTAGCTGCCATAACAACATTACTTTCATTGGGCAATAGAAGCCATAACAACATCAGTTTCAGTTGGCATTAGCAGTCAGAGAGCCAACAGTTTCATTTGGCAGTAGCAGTCTTAACATCATCAATTTCATTGGGCAGCATCAGCCATAGCAACATCAGTTTCAGTTGGCATTAGCAGTCAGAGAACCAACAGTTTCATTGGGCAGCATCAGCCATAGCAACATCAGTTTCAGTTGGCATTAGCAGTCAGAGAGCCAACAGTTACATTGGGCAGTAGTGTTGACAACATCAATTTCATTGGGCAGTAGCAGTGTTGACAACATCAGTTTCAGTTGGTATTAGCAGTCAGAGAACCAACAGTTACATTGGGCAGTAGCAGTGTTGACAACATCAATTTCATTGGGCAGTAGCAGTGTTGACAACATCAATTTCATTGGGCAGTAGCAGTGTTGACAACATCAATTTCATTGGGCAGCATCAGCCATAGCGACATCAGTTTCACTGAGCGGTAGCAGTCGTGGCGACATCAGTTAATTTCACTAGGCAGTGGCCGACAGGGTCAAATTCTTCTCAGTTTCGTAATGTAAAAGAAACCAGCAAAGCTAACGAGCACAACCGAACTTGATTCTAATAATTATTCACGATTCGTGGAATGCTGTTCGGCATACGCGTTACGTACGCCACTGTTCTAAAACTGAAAGCGTGTTGTACAACCGGGCTCAGACAATGACTAGGAGGAACGCTCAAAACCGGACTGTCGTAATGGCGTTTTAAATCGAAGACCCGAAAAGAACGCCTTTTCCCCCACGAAGAAATAAATGTCTGTCGCGTGCCGCTGACAAAGTGGCGGCGCGACAAAGACGTATTGTAAGTAGCCATGCTGCAGGACCTGGGACAAAGTAGCGAAAAGGTTCAATAAATCAGCGAATTAAGGAAAAGAGGAAATCGGATCGGCGCGCCGGCATGTGCTGTCATTGAGATGAGGTAAGTGCTCCGGTGCCCAAAATAGCCTTTACGTTATTTGCCCGTGGAAGCTGTGTTACCTTTTTTTCTCTCTCTCCGTTTTTTTTTTTTTTTTTTTACTAGAATGCGTTTGATCGGTTTAAAGTTGTCTAATAGTATCAAACGCGGCGTCGAGCTTTTGTGTCTGCGCGGAATGCAGACATTGGGGTATGCTTGGAATGTAGAAATGCAGGCATTGGGGTATGCGTGGAATGCAAAATATTTTGGGGCATGCGTGGAATGCAGACACTGGGGTATGCGTTTAATGCAGACTTTGGGGTATGCGTGGAATGCGGAAACGCAGACATTAGGGTATGCTTGGAATGTAGAAATGCAGGCACTGGGGTATGCGTGGAATGCAAAATATTTTGGGGCATGTGTGGAATGCAGACATTGGGGTATGCGTTTAATGCAGACTTTGGGGTATGCGTGGAATGCGGAAACGCAGACATTGGGGTATGCTTGGAATGTAGAAATGCAGGCATTGGGGTATGCGTGGAATGTAGAACTGTAGGCATCGGGGTATGTATGGAACGTAGAAATGCACTGGGCTATGAGTGGAATGTAGAAATGCAGACATTGAGGTATACTTCGAATCTAGAAATGCAGATAATGGGCTATGCTTGGAACATATTAATGCAGACATTGGTGTATGCTTGGAATGTAGAAATGCAGACATTAGGGTATGCATGGAATGTGCATATGTGTGTGTGTGTGCGTGCGTGCGTGCATGCGTGCAGTGTGTGCGTGCGTGTGTGCGTGTGTGGTGTGTGTGTGTGTGTGTGTGTGTGTGTGTGTGTGTGTGTGTGTGTGTGTGTGTGTGTGTGTGTGTGTGTGTGTGTGTGTGTGTGTGTGTGTGTGTGTGTGTGCGAGCGTACGTATATATATATATGTGTGTGTGTGTGTGTGTGTGTGTGTGTGTGTGTGTGTCTGTCTGTCTGTCTGTCTGTCTCTCTGTCTGTCTATTTGTCTGTCTGCTGTGTGTATTTAAATCCACTTCGGACCCCCCATCCTCCACCCCAACCCCCCACCCCCCCTTCACCCCCACCCGCCCTTAAATCTCTGTTTCTATCTAGACGAAGATCGTCCCCCAAAACAACAACAAAATACGAATTTCATCTGCAAATTTGGTTTCCACGAACTCACCACCTTACAGTTCATGCCACCCAACCTCAATACTTTCCCAGGACCGGCTGTAATGTAATCAACTCAGAGCCGGTACGCCGGAATCCTTTCACTGTGTGTGAACCGCAAAGTTCAAAAACTGTGCAGCCGGTTTTGTAGCGCGTGGCTAGCTTCCAATGTGCACGTGACACCAGCACTTACTCACAGACCTCCACTGGCTGTCCACCAAAGGGGGTATTTCATACAAAATGTGTTCCTTGACCCCGGTTCAACGCCATCGTCTAGCCCACTGAACCTATTCCCAGTAAATGCCTCTCTGATCTCGCTCTCCTTTTTCAATCCCTTCGTTCCAGAGTGCTGCTTTCCATCGCTTCAGATTAAACTGACACTCTCCGAGTGTAGTGCTAACAGTCCCAGTCCATTCTTCTTCTTCTCTCTCTCTCTCTCTCTCTCTCTCTCTCTCTCTCTCTCTCTCTCTCTCTCTCTCTCTCTCTCTCTCTCTCTCTCTCTCTCTCTCTTCGGGGGGGGGGGGAGGGGCTCTTCTGTGGGGGGCGGGGGGGGGGGGGGGAGGGGACTTTTTGTCTAAAAGTTAATAACGTTCTACTTCACATCAATTGTTATGGCTCTTAATTGTCAGTCCTATCGCAAAATATTGACTAAAATCTTCGTACCTGTGGCACGCACCAGTTATTTGGTTTGCTTGGTTTGTGTAAGTGTGTATGGGAATGGTGGGGGGGGGGGGGGGGGGGAGGCGGAGCAATAACGCCGAACGGCTGTTAAGAAATATTATCGGCAGTGTATCAGGGCGAATTGAACGCAGTGGAGAGAAAGGCCAGAGGAAATGAAAGAGAAAATGATGTTAGAAAAGTCGGGTCGGTTACCCGCACCTTTCGTTTGCACTGCGGCCAAAGCGATCTTCTCGCGAGATATGTGCCCGGTAAAACCCGATCCGTGTTTTTATATCAAGAACTGAATAGGCCTGCTTTTTTCATCCCACACTGGGAAACTGCAGTATCGACCCGTAAGTTAAAGATATTAATCACAAAATGAACCTCATAGTGTATACAGAACTGTCCGTAAATACATGTATCGTGTGTATGTGTGTGTATGTATGTGTGTGTGCGTGTGTGCGTGTGTGCGTGCGTGCGTGCGCGCGTGCGTGCGTGCGTGCGTGTATCGGCACAACACTTTCACCCAACCTTTGAGGAATAGAATAGGGCTAGGGCTACAATCGTCACTGAACAATAAAACACACACGCACGCACACACACACACACACACACACACACACACACCACACACACACACACACACACGCACACCACACATACACACACACACACGCACCGCACGCACACACGCACGCACGCACGCAGCATTCACACACACACACGCACGCACGCACGCACCCATGCACGGACGCACACACACACACACACACACACACACACACACACACACACACACACACACACACACACACACACACACACACAAACACACACCCACAACACACCACACAACACACCGTTTTGCATAAGGCCACAACACTCCATTCAGTAATTTATTTCATCTCATTCGCTTTTGGCAGACAGAGTAATGCTAGTTTTGAGTGTTTGTTTTGCAATTTGCTTATGTCCTTTTGCGTGCTTGGATCTAAATTCGCACTGATTAAATGAAAATGAAATGACTTAAACTTTAAAGTAAAATGCATATTTCTTCTTAAAGCTCCTTGGGGGCACAGCAACACTGATCTGAAATGAGAACTGAACCTTTGCAATAGAACGAAATGCTCAGTTTCTTCTTAAAGACTCAAACAAAAGGGTTAATTACGTTTCTGTGACACACCAACCAACACAAGGGAGTCCCATTGCGTTCATGCAGAATCAACACACAAGGGAGTTAATTAGCGTTCATGCAGAATCAACACACAAGGGAGTTAATCAGCGTTCATGAGACTCAAAAAACACAAGAGAATACCTGAGTAATCAAAACAATAATCTCTGGAGAAAGAAAAACCGGAAAGAGACCTGAGTATTTACACGCAAGCCTGGTGAGAGTTACTAGGCGACTCAGGTCAGTTTTGCACCTTGTGTATTTTCCGAAGCCTGACATTCCCGTGGCACTTCAGGTCTAATCAACCCCCTTGTGTGACATCTTTCGAGCACTAATCAACTCCCTTGTGTGACATCTTTCGAGCACTAATCAACTCCCTCGTGTGACATCTTTCCAGCACTAATCAACTCCCTTGTGTGTTTCGAGCGCTAATCAACTCCCCTGTGTGACATCTTTCGAGCATTAATCAACTCCCTTGTGTGGCATCTTTCGAGCACTAATCAACTCCCTTGTGTGACATCTTTCCCGAGCACTAATCAACTCCCTTGTGTGACATCTTTCGAGCATTAATCAACTCCCTTGTGTGACATCTTTCCAGCACTAATCAACTCCCTTGTGTGACATCTTTCCAGCACTAATCAACTCCCTTGTGTGACATCTTTCCAGCACTAATCAACTCCCTTGTGTGACATCTTTCGAGCACTAATCAACTCCCTGTGTGACATCTTTCGAGTACTAATCAACTCCCTCGTGTGACATTTTTCCCGAGCACTAATCAACTCCCTCGTGTGACATCTTTCGAGTACTAATCAACTCCCTCGTGTGACATCTTTCCAGCGCTAATCAACTCCCTCGTGTGACATCTTTCCAGCGCTAATCAACTCCCTCGTGTGACATCTTTCGAGCGCTAATCAACTCCCTCGTGTGACATCTTTCGAGCGCTAATCAACTCCCTCGTGTGACATCTTTCCAGCACTAATCAACTCCCTCGTGTGACATCTTTCCAGCACTAATCAACTCCCTTGTGTGCATGTTCATCGTTGTGAGCCAGGACACAGAAAAGCAAAGGTGTACATCAGCTCCAGGCTCCTGTAATACACGGTGTGCAGGTAACAATGTGTTTTCCATTAACAAACATTAACCGCCATTGCCTGTGATTTTTAAGTCTACGCGCTCTTCCCTTCCCAAAACCTGTCAGCGAGTCTTGTAACGGTTTGTTTTGTGTGTTGTGCTGCATTTGTTTTCTTCTTCTTTTTCTTCTTCTTCTTCTTCTTCTTCTTCTTCTTCTTCTTCTTTTCTTCTTCTTCTTCTTCTCCTCTCTAAATGGCTGTTCGATCTGTTAGTTGGAAGAAATGTGCCCATGTTTAAAATCCGCTGTCATAATAAACAGCGTTGTTTTTAACCTTTTATGTATTTGGACCTCTGTGGTGTGACGTAAAGCCAAAAGCGTGCCACAAGCTGAAATTGCTAAAACCGTGTTTGTTTGTTGTTGTTGTTGTTTTGTGTCTTTGTTTTTTTTTTGCTGTCGTTGTTGTTGTTGTTTTGTTTGTTTGTTGCTCTGTGTGTGCGTGTGCGTGCGTGCTTGTGTGCGTGCGTGCGTGCGTGTTGTGTGTGTGATGTGTGTGCGTGCGTGCGTGCGTGCGTGCGTTCGTGCGTGCGTGGTGTGTGTGTGTGTGCGTGTGTGTGCGTGCGTGCGTGCGTGCGTGTGTGCGTGCGTGCGTGTGTGTGTGTGTGTGAGTGTGTATTTGTTGTTGTTGTTGTTGTTGTTGTTGTTGTTGTTGATGTTGATGTTGTTGATGATGTTGTTGTTGTTTTGTTTTTTGTTATCAAGGTGTTCTGAACAATAGATGCCTAGCTTTGTCTTCCCTGTACACGTGGAAACAAAGAGCATAGCATATAACGCCATTCTGCGGAATCTTGCCGTTGGTGATCTGACAAAAATGTATCTAGTATTCAATACATTTTCTGTAGAGATAAAGAGAAAGAGAGAGAGAGGCGAGGAAGAAGGTCTTTGGGGTGTCGACAGATGCAATAGGCTTGTCACGCATGTCCAGACGTATCCTACGGCTGATTTCTCATGACGAGTGTGATTCTTTCGGCGCCATCACGGTTTCTGCGAGACTTGTCACCTTTCGTTTCTCTGCTGACAAACCGGATCGGAGAGCCCCGCAAGGGACGCAACTCACTGCCGTGGCAGATTCGCGGTGTTTGGAGTGGAAGGAAGTTTGGGGTAATGCTTGGTTTCCGTGTTGGGGGAGGGGGCGGGGATGGGTGAGGGTGGAGGAGGAGTGTAAATTTGCCTTTCGTTGGAGGGGGGGAGGGGAGAGGTAGGAGATGGGGGGGGGTGGAAGGGGATTGGGGAGGAGGAGGTGGTGGGGAGGGGTGAAGGGAGGAGGGGTTTAATACTTGGCTTCCGTTGGAGTGGGGAGGAAGGGGGGTAGGGGATGGGAAGGGGGGGGGAGGGAGGTGTTGGGGAGGGGGGAAGGGAGGAGGGGGTAACTTGACTTCCGTTGGAGTGGGGAGGAAGGGGGTAGGGTAGGAAGGGATGGGGAGAGGGAGGTGGTGGGGAGGGGAAAGGGAGGAGGGGATATTTGGCTTCCGTCGGAGTTGGGAGGAAGGGGGTTGGGGGGGAGGGAGGAGGAGGTGGGGGAGGGGGAGAGGGGGAAGGGATGAGGGGGGTAATACTTGACTTCAATAGGGAGGGAGGGGCGGGGGCGAGGGGATATGGGGGGAGGGAGGGGATATGGGGAAGGAGGGAGGGGGCAGCGGAGTGGAGGGGAGGGGGAGTGGTGGGGGGAAGTAGGGGGGTGGGGGGGGAGGAGGGAGACTGAAATATGTGCCAGTGCGCTGGTGCGTGGGACGACCACTTCTGTAAGGCAATTTGTCACTCTGCCCCGCACTGTGGTGTCCGTTGCTTCCGGGAGGTTGGGGGTAATTACAGCTGCCCCGGTCTCGTCATTGTGTCAGACCCCATTTTCCTTACTATGCACGAGTTATCATGAAAACCGCTGCCGTGCTGCGCTACGCAAAGAGACTGGCGGCATCACATCGTGCAGCCGTATAACGGACAGATCGAGCTCTCCACCGAAACGGTGTCGAAGTGAAATGTTCTATCCTAGCACGATATTCCGTTAAAATAATAATGTAAAAAAGTTGGATTTGGCTGGGTGGGTGGAGTGGTTGGGGGGGCGGCGGGGGGGGGGGGAGGGCGGGGGGGGGGAGGGGGGAGACCAATATGCTTTTGAACATGACCTATAAGGGGTAGGTCTCTCTCTCTCTCTCTCTCTCTCTCTCTCTCTCTCTCTCTCTCTCTCTCTCTCTCTCTCTCTCTGTACTTGTTTATAAACTGACTGAAAATGTACTGTGTGGATGTAACTTTGCTTTCTAACCCCCAGGGGAAAAAAACTCAATAAAACCTTGTCAAACTTTGTCAAACCGTCTGTCTGTCTGTCTGTCTGTCTGTCTCTCTCTCCCCACCCCACCCCCACCCCCCACCCCCGTTGGATTTACTCTGTTTAAGGTCTTCCAGATATAAACATAAGGCCTCAACAGTTATGATCCAAACACAAAAAGGTTCAAACGAACGCTTATTTATTTTAACACGGACACACAGTATGCAAATTTTAGGGGGAAATCCCCTTTATCAAGCCACAAAACGACACTTAAACAACAGATAAACAGTTAAAAACGATGAAAAATGAACGAAAAAGACATCTCTTATTTCGTTTGGTTTTTTGCAGCTTGTTCGGTGCTTGGAAGATTGTTGGTCTCAATCATAATTATTAATTACAATTAACTACTGGCTTAAATCTTAATTACAGTTAATTACTGGCTTGTTGCTGTTGTTTCTGCACTTCGACCTAAAATGGAAGAAAAAAAATCAGACATTTTTCGTGTTTTCGGAACAATAAGCATTTCAAGGCACTGCCCTACTTGTGTACAGTTTTCCCAGATGTACTAGTGGGAGGGTTGTCGTCAAGTAGTGAGGCAGCTAAACATACTTATTATGAAACTGCAGTATCCTGATAACGAAAATAATAAATCTGAAACAGATTTACCATAGAGTTTAAAATAAAGTTACCGTGGTTTGCTCAGATCTTTGTCGTTGCATTATTTTGTGTTATGTACATTGAGTGCTAATTAACTCCCTTGTATGTTGATTCTAACCATATTTAAAAAAGGATTTCTCTCTCTCTCTCTCTCTCTCTCTCTCTCTCTCTCTCTCTCTCTCTCTCTCTCTCTCTCTCTCTGTTATTTGTCATTCAACCGATGCATAAAGTCCAAAGAATACTTCTGCATGCCTTAATTATTATTCTCAGAGCACCACGGCACCACTAAACTGTACACCTCTTCCATAGCAGCTACACTGGCTCCCAATGTCTGAATGAATCAAACACAAAATTGCTTGCATCTGGTACAGCGACGCAATCACAAGTTCCGCCCCTCTTATCTTTTTGAGCTACTGCACCTTTACAGTCCTTCCCGCTCTCTCCGCTCTTCATCAGACACACTCATGCTCAAACTCCAAATGCTTCAATCGCATAACCCAAGGCTTTCGCGCTTTCTCAAACTTCCCCCCCCCCCCCCCCCCCCCCACCCCCCGCTCCTTCTCCCCACCATCTGGAACAATCTCGCCCCAAGACATCAGGCACTCTCTCTTCCTTTAAAACGAATCTCAATACATTTTTCTTCTCCAAATATTTCAGTTAAGCAGTTAACTGGGTCCTTTGCCCCTAACAGTCCCTATCTCGATATATATATATGTATGTATATACATTATACGTGTTCTGTTATGCTTGTATTGTTCAGCGCTTTGCACCGCATTGTAGGCGCTTTAGAAACTCCCATTCTTATTATTATTATTATTCTGCTTCTTCTTCTTCTTCTTCTTCTTCTTCTTCTTCTTCTTGATAGTAGTAGTAGTAGTAGTAGTAGTAGTAGTAGTAGTAGTAGTAGTAGTAGTAGTAGTAGTATAAGCAAATGTTTAAGCTCAAGAAGTCACTAAACCGTGAAATTTGTCAGCCTCAAAATTTGTAGGCGCTTTAGAAACTCCCATTCTTATTATTATTATTATTATTATTATTATGATAAACAAATGTTTAAACTCAAGAAGTCACTAAAACGTGAAATTTGTCAGCCTCAAAATTTGTAGGCGCTTTAGAAACTCCCTTTTCTTCTTCTTCTTCTTCTTCTTCTTCTTCTTCTTCTTCTTCTTCTTCTTCCCATTATTATTATTATAAACAAATGTTTAAGCTCAAGAAGTCACTAAAACGTGAAATTTGTCAGCCTCTAAATTTGTAGGCGCTTAAGAAACTCCCATTCTTCTTCTTCTTCTTATTATTATTATTATTATTATTATTATTATTATTATTTTATTATAAACAAATGTTTAAGCTCAAGAAGTCACTAAAACGTGAAATGTACCAGTCTCATCCCAACCCCGTACACCCCACCCAGCTCCTTCTTTCAGGCCCCAATCCCCAGTTTTTGTTGTTGTTTTTGCAACAAAACGAAGCATTTCAAGACATCGCCCATTTTCTCGAAGTTGTATCTTTATACCTATTCTCTAAGTTTCAATACTCGCTCCACAAAAACGGTGACTCAGCTGGATATACTAACACAGTACAGCAGTTGAAAACAGAATCTTTTTGACCTCGACATGATTTTTCTATCCAAAAAAAGAAGAAGAGAGAGAGACCTTTTACACGTACTACATTTTCCCCGAAAGGGTAGAAAGTATCCGATCGGATTACTCTTTGGCATTTCAGTAATGGCTCTTTTTGCTGCAGGCTGTTAAGATAATAAAAAGGCTTTGGCTGTGTTTTGCCCGGCGTAAATCCGGACTGAATGGCAGTCCTTTGAGCTGGAAGGGGAAGAAATCGTTATAGAACTGAGCGCTTAGAACTGAGCGTACTTTGTATTCATATACCTAAACGTTCCCTTAAGTAGTTCAAATTCGGCTAGACAGATCGGGTCGGTTCCACTTGAAACCCGATTCCCTCCACATCGCTGAATATACGCACCATGCGGGAAGCAGGGATAGCTCAGTGGTAGAGCGCCGGGCTCGTGATCGAAAGGTCTCGGGTTCGAGTCCCCGCAGGAGCGGCGGGAGAATTTTCTTCTCTAGGGTCAACTTTTATTTCGGTATCCGTTCCACCCCCGTGTTACCGCAGTAGTACGTAAAAGATTTCGGTCATTCTGCCAAAAGTGCAGCTGGCAGGTTACAGCTATACACACATGCACTCTATCTACGTGGCTTGGAATAGCATGACTCTGATTTAGTATACTTAGTGCATGGATGTATGGTGTACACAGAACGTGCGCCGATACGCCAACAGTTTCAGGTGGCACCAGCCAAGCAACAACTAAGCAGCACTGTAACCACACTGCTGTAACTATTTCAGTGGCTTTTCAAAACACGCTGCGTAAAGATACAGTCACTCATTCAGAGCTGCATACGACTAGAGCGCAGTGCGTCTGCTCGGAAGCAGCGAATCGCGCTGTAGGTGCCATCGTGAAGCGCCTACGGGTCAAAACCAACAAACAAGGGAGTTAATTAGAGCTCGAAAGACTTCAAAATGACCTCTAAAAAAAAAAAAGATGCCCCCCCATTGGCGTTTTCATCCTCAAATTCAGGCACGCTCGGCGACACAGGTGTGTGGTGTCTCTCGAGAGCTAATTAACTCCCTGGTTGGTTGTTTTGCACAGGCCCTCTGGGCCTCCTTCTGTTTCGGATTGTGACTATTCACTCTGAGGGTAACATGTAAACGTGTGCATCTGTGTGCTTATATGTTGAGCCAGTTTCCAAAATCAAAGGACTATGTCCGGTCTTGAATATAAATTGGTTCTAGCTTATGCCTGTACACACCTGTGTCGTCGAGAGCGTCTGAAATGGAGGGCACCCTTTCTTTTTCAAATGCACCTCTTTTAAATGTGCCTTGTATTTACTCGCATACCAGTTGAGAGTTACCGTAGGTGACTCAGGTCTTTGTTGTTGTGTTTGTGTGACGTCTTTCGAGCTCTAACTGACTGCCTTGTTTGTTGATTTTAGTAGATGACGTTGCAGTTGTCGTTGTTGTTTTTGTTGTTGTTGTTGTTGTTGTTGTTGTTGTTGTTGTTGGGGGGAGGGGGGAAGGGGGAGGTAATTAGCATGATTTTACTTTTGTTATCATTCAGTTGGAGTTTGCTGGTATTCATCCGCGACTTTCGGTAAAATATAAAATAATAAAATAAAATAAAGCAGTTTTATGTGGTTTCAGCCATTGCTGGTCTTTCGGTCAGATTTACTGAAAGCTGCAAAAGACTGTCTTCGGTGTAGCTTTCATGTATCATCGAGTGTTAGTCAAGGGAATGGCCTACAGAACGAAAGGTATGGCACCCAGCACGGACCCCTGCGGGACACCGAACTTAAGCACTGAAGGAGACGGGTACAAGCCGTTTACACACACGGACTGCATAATTATGCGGTGGGTCAAGTAAGAGGAAAACCAGGAAAGAACTGATTCAGAACTGCTAGCATAAGATTGTGAAAATCTATGAATGGTCAATAGTATCGAAGGCGGCACAGAGAGAGAAGAGCAGGGATTGATAGTTTGTCGTCGTCACAGGCAGTCAGTAAGTCGTTCACGACTTTAAGAAGGGCAGTCTCAGTACTATGGACATCTCTTTAAGCATACTGAAGAGGGACGAGTTTATACGCAAAGTGAACCTGTTTGCGTGTTTGAACTAATGCGTATAATGGTACGTAATAAAAATATTATGCAAACATTGGTCTATTAAGCTAGCATGGCAAATCTACTTGCGTATTAACCTAAATACGCAGATAGTTTCTATTAAGCTCGACATTTATGTAAATAGTCTTTCTCAAATCGTGGAACCGAGAGAGAGGGGGGGAGGAGAGAGAGAGGAGAGGAGAGAGAGAGGAAAGAGAGTTACGTCCTGTCAACTTCGAGACGAGAGAGAGAATGAGAAACGGAGAAGGAGAAGGACAGGAGGAGGAGGAAGAGAGAGATGGATGGATGGTGGTTTATTGTATAATCAATGGATTGACCACAACATTATTGTGAGTGAACGATGATGAACATGATTAAGTTCATAATACATTCAGGCGTATTACGCATTTAGCAAAACCAAAGTCATGAATAAAAAAATACTGGATCAAAAGGACACTAAATATAAATAGGAGTTGTCAAATTAAACGTAGACAAAAGGGTATTTCTTGTCGGGTAGGCAATTTACCGCATGAAAAGATTACAAACTTATATCTACATAGCACAGGCGTGGATATACCGGCATGAAAAGGAGGAGGAGGAGAGGGGGGGGGTGAGAGAGAGAGCACCGTTCTTACGCTAATACACGATTAAACATTGTGTGTTTTTGTGTGTGTGTTTTTTGTCGTTGTTTTTTTGTTTTGTTTTTTTTTGTGTTTTTTTCTTTTTCTTTCAGTTGTGGGTAGAGAGAGAGAGAGAGAGAGAGAGAGAGAGAGAGAGAGAGAGAGAGAGAGAGAGAGAGCTTCTACTAGTTGCACAACAAGTCTTTTCAGAAGGCTATATATTACATATATGTGATATAATTCCTTAATATTTCAAATCGATCTCCTGGCAAATGCAAACAGAAACACTACAGCGCACGACACTCACCCCCCTAAAATAAAAAAAATAAAAATGCCGCCCTCAGAATATAACATACCACACCACCACGATCACCACAACGCTGCTACTAACCCAGAAACATATATGATGGTATTCATGACAGCGCAGGGAATCTAGAGACAGACAAAGGGGCTGATGGAATCAGCGATACACTGTGCCCGAAAGCAATTTAGGGGACGTATCTAAATTCAGCTCAGCGAGGCAACCGCGAAGAGTTCTGGCACCGAGTCCGGTCAGCACCGAAGATGACAAGCCAGGCAAACAGCAGACAGTCTGGGGTCCCCGCGTCCCAGGGAGATGAAGGCTGGACAGCTAAACATGAAGGTTAGCTGCAACCGCTGCACTCTTGCATATGTCAATGTTTATTGATGAGGTAATAATGTCAGGACCGTCCCTTTTGGGCCCAGCGGTGGGGGCCGTTACTTACGTATCGCAGATGCACGAATTAAGATCCGGTCTCCAGAGAACCCGGAGTTATTAAAGCTCTAAATCTCTCTCTCTCTCTCTCTCTCTCTCTCTTCTCTCTCTTCTCTCTCTCTCTCTCTTCTCTCTTCTTCTCTCTCTCTCTCTCCTCCACTACACACACACACACACACCCTCCACACACACACGCATACTCTCACACACACACACACACACACACACACACATACACAACACACGCCACGCACTCTCTCTCTCTCTCTCTCTCTCTCTCTCTCTCTCTCTCTCTCTCTCTCTCTCTCTCTCTCTCCTCTCTCTCTCTCCTCCACCCACACCCACACACACACACACACACCACACCAACCACAACCACACACACACACCATCACACACACACACACACACACACCACAACACACACACACACACACACACACACACAAACACCGCACGCACTCTCTCTCTCTCTCTCTCTCTCTCTCTCTCTCTCCTCTCTCTCTCTCTCTCTCTCTCTCTCTATCCTCCTCTCAGCCTGCTTCCCCCTCTCTCTCTCCTGACGACCCTGTATTCTCTCAATAGGTCAGTTCCCCCATATCTCCCCTGATCACCCAGGATTAACTCCCTTAGTAGGTCACCGCATTTGGTCCTCAGGGTGGTGGGTAGGTTCTGTGATTACTGAATGAGAACTCCGTACCCCTCAGTTCTTGTCTCGTCTCTCCAGCACACTTCCCGCGGTCACTCCACCTAACGAATCGGCAAATTACAGACTCGCGTGACTTCTTTAGAGTTGACAGGGTGCACATATATTTTTGTGTGTGTTTTTGCACGCGAGCAGTTTGATGTTATTTCCAGTTTCTCTTCAAAAAAACAACAACAACAAACTTCTGATCTGTTTTTCTTCTTCCGCCTTCGCTTTCTCCCCTCAAAGAAAGAGCAATTATTTCCGTTGATGGAATTCGACCCTGTCACACCTCTCTTCCAGCAGTTCAAACCGATCCTTGTTGTGTGTCGTACGTTTCATTGAACTCCACTGCTTGTTCAAAGTCTCTGGTCTTTGTCTTTAGAGCGTCCAAGTCCGTACGTTTGGCAGTGAACTGCATGGAAATGCCGGCCTAATGTTGGGCTTCGCTGCCTCTGTAGATTTAGCTATGGCTGCCAGAACCGCCGAGCTTCATTTTTGGTTTGTGGCTCCCTTGTAGTCTCTTTCTCTTCACTTTCGGATCAGAAAACATTCCAGGCTCTGTTGCGTGTGTGTGCGTGCGTGTGTGTGTGTGTGTGTGTGTGTGGGGTGCGTGCGTGGTGTGTGTGTGCGTGTGTGTGTGTGGTGTGCGTGCGTGCGTGTGTTTTGTGTGTGTGTGTGTGTGTGTGTGTGTGTGTGTGTGTGTGTGCGTGTGTGTGTGTGTGTGTGAGTGTTGTTGTTGTTGTTTTCGTTTGTTTGTTGTTGTTTTGTTGCTGTTTTTATTTTTTATTTATTGTTAGGGTTGTTTGTTTGATGTGTGTGTGTGTGTGGTATTTGATGGTGGTGGTGGTGGTGGTGTGTGTGTGTGTGTGTGTGTGTGTGTGTGTGTGTGTGTGTGTGTGTGTGTGTGTGTGTGTGCGTGCGTGTGTGGTTGTGTGTGTGCGTGCGTGCGTGTGTGTCGTTGTGTGTGTGTGTGTGTGTGTGTGTGTGTGTGTGTGTGTGTGTGTGTGTGTGTGTGTGTGTGTGTGTGTGTGAGTGTGTGTTGCTGTTGTTGTTGTTGTTGTTGTTGTTGTTGTCGTTGTCGTTGTTGTTATTGTTCTTGTTCTTGTTCTTGTTCTTACTTTTGTTGTTGTTGCTGTTGTTGTTCTTGTTTGTTTGTTGTTGTTTTTGTTTTGTTTTTGTATTTGTTGTTGTTGTTGTTGTTGTCTTGTTTTGTTTTTGTTTCTTTGTTGTTGTTGTTGTTGTTTTTTGGGGGGAGGGTTGCAGCAGCCTTACCGTTACTAGACTGGGGCGGGGTGATGGCAGCGATTGAAACGGATGGAAAAGTCATCGCGCCCACAGCCTAATTGAAACTTTGATTCTGTTTTGGATTCGTTTATCGTACCACCCAGTGAATGTCCTGAGTTTAGAATTACCCAAGAGATGCTTGGGCGATCGAAATTGTGCTGCTCTTATCTGAGTTTTCAATGTTTCATTTAAATATCATTAAAGTTTGAACAAAGACGGTAAAGTCTTTCTGAACGTGGAGTATAAAATAACACGGGCGTTCTATCTTCTGATTGGACATGTGCTGTGGACTAGATCAGCTAATCGCCATACTTGTCCTGCTTTATTTGACTGACTGCTCGAGATAACAAGCGGAAAATTACAACAACAAAATTGGAGTCTATGGTGTTTAGCTGAGGATTTCATCGTTGACTTTGTTATTGCACGCTTTCTTTATTATTTTTATTTGTTTGACGAGTAATTGCCGATTAGCCAAGACTGAGCAGGACAGGGGAGAGCACCCTGGTACCATCGTTTGCGATCATTGTACGTGAGATGTTGGTCGGTTTATCCATTTTTGTTGTGTTTGCTTCTATTTGAGACGGGTTGACCATGACCGAGATGGAATTTTTCTTTGTTCAGGATGCCAGAAACGGTATGGCCTGTGAGTGTGTGTGTGTGTGTGTGTGTGGGTGTGGTGTGTGTGTGTGTGTGTGTGTGTGTGTGTGTGTGTGTGTGTGTGTGTGTTGTGGTGTGTGTGTGTGTGTGTGTGTGTGTGTGTGTGTGTGTGTGTGTGTTGTGGGTGTGTGTGTGTGTGTGTGTGTGTGTGTGTGTGTGTGTGTGTGTGTTGTGTGTGTGTGGTGTGTGTGTGTGTGTGTGTGTGTGTGTGTGTGGGTGTGTGAGAGAGAGAGAGGTGTGTGTGTTTGTGTGTGTGTGTGTGTGTGTGTGTGTGTGTGAGTGTGTGTGTGTGTGTGTGAGTGTGTGTGTGTGTGTGTGTGTGTGTGTGTGTGTGTGTGTGTGTGTGTGTGTGTGTGTGTGTGTGGTGTGTGTGTGTGTGTGTGTGTGTGTGTGTGTGTGTGTGTGTGTGTGTGTGTGTGTGTGTGTGTGTGTGTGTGTTGTTTGTAACAAACAAGACGAAACGTTTTCTCAAGCATCGTCCACTCGATCCAGTTTGACTTTGTGGTGTGTGTTTTTTCCTTTCTGTTTTTGTTGTTGATACTTGCCACGAAACTAGGAGGGACATCTATAAACATTCAATGAGAAGAAAATGTCATCTATTAAAAATCGTGTTTCAGATTTATAATAAAATAGTTTCGCTGAGCTGTCAGGGCATAGGCAATTATCAAAAAAGACGTGATTTTTTAAATTGATTTTTTTCAGTTCCTCAGACAAAATTTCTTTTTCAGGGTACCTCCTGCAGGATACTCATTCTGCAACCAGACAAAAACAATCTGTCAGCTGCAGGATGACAGCGAAAGTTATTAACGGTAGACAGACAGAGGAACTGGCTACCAACTTCAGACAGACAGGGAAAGCACACAAACATACAAACGAAACTATCAGGTGCAGGCAGGCAGAGGAAGCTATCAACTGCAGGCAGGCAGGCAGAGGAAGTTATCAACTGCAGGCAGCCATAGGAAGCTATCAACAGCAGGTAGACAGAGGACGCTATCAACTGCGGGCAGAAGAAGCCATCAATTGCAGGCAGGCAGAGGAAGCTATCAACTGCAGGCAGGCAGAGGAAGCTATCAACTGCATGCAGAGGAAGCTATCAACTGCATACAGAGGAAGCTATCAACTGCAGGCAGGCGAGGCTATCAACTGCAGGCAGACAGAGGAAGCTATCAACTGCAGGCAGGCAGAGGAAGCTATCAACTGTAGGCAGACAGAGGAAGCTATCAACTGCAGGCAGGGGAAGCTATCCACTGCAGGCAGACAGAGGAAGCTATCAACTGCAGGCAGGCAGAGGAAGCGCAGACAGAGGAAGCTATCAACTGCAGGCAGGCAGAGGAAGATATCAACTGCACACAGAGGAAGCTATCAACTGCAGGCAGGCAGAGGAAGCTGTCAACTGCAGGCAGACGGAGGAAAGTATCAACTGCACACAGAAGAAGCTATCAACTGCAGGCAGGCAGAGGAAGCTATCAACTGCACACAGAGGAAGCTATGAACTGCACACAGAGGAAGCTATCGACTGCAGGCAGACAGAGGAAGCTATCAACTGCAGGCAGAGGAAGCTATCAACTGCAGGCAGGCAGAGGAAGCTATCAACTGCACACAGAGGAAGCTATCAACTGCACACAGAGGAAGCTATCAACTGCAAGCAGGCAGAGGAAGCTATCAACTGCAGGCAGACAGAGGAAGATATCAACTGCAGACAGAGGAAACTATCAACTGCAGGCAGAGGAAGCTATCAGTTGCAGGCAGGCAGAGGAAGCTATCAACTGCACACAGAGGAAGCTATCAACTGCAGATAGAGGGAACTATCAACTACAGACAAACAAAGGAAGCTATCAATGTAGGCATACACATGAAGCCATCAATGTTGGCATACAAAGCAAGCTATCAGCAGCAAGCGGACAGATGAGGCTATCAACTGTAGGCGGCTATGCATGCCTACATTGATAGCTTCCTTTGTTTGTCTGTATTTGATATATTGATAAATGAAGTTCATAGCTTCACGTGTCTGCCTGCAGTTGATAGCAGGCAAGCACATGAAGCTACCAGCTGCAGCCATCAACTGAAAGCAGACACAGAAAGCCATCCGCTGGTGGCAGAGAAAGGAACGTAGCTGTCATCCTACTGGCAGACATAGGAAGCCTTTTTGCAGACGACACAGTCACTGAAGGGGAAGGATGGAAATGGCTGGAGAGCGTGATTGCGTAAGATGTCTCCGGAACTGTTTCAGCCTTGACTTGACAATGGCGGAAGCTGCGCAGCCTTCTTTTGTTTTCTATTTTTCAGTCTTAGAAAATAAGCAAG
>JABMCL010001517.1:435000-447500 GCA_018857735.1 Alviniconcha marisindica
TGGGAATGGGTTTCTTGAGAAAGACGTCATGTCAGTCTGGGAATGTGTCTGTTCAGAGAGACGTCATGTCGGTCTGGGAATGGATCTGTTCAGAAAGACGTCTTCGTCTGATGGTCGTGACTCTCTCTCTCTTCTTTCTCTCTCTCTCTCTCTCTCTCTCTCTCTCTCTCTCTCTCCCTCTCCTCTCTCCTCTCTCCCTCTCCCCGCCCCCCCCCCCGCCCCTGCGTCCCCTGCGTGCTAAATTAATGAAGTGGACGTACTCAAACAAGGTTCCAAACACTGCAGAAACGCTCGCGCCGGAAATCTCTCTCGAGGCTTTAGAATTTGTCCTCTCTCCATGGATCGCTCTGCTTGACGCGCGAAGAGTTCTCGACGCTGTAAGGACCGTATATATTATAGATTCCCAACGCAGGACAGCAAGAGCGAGCACTCCGAACAAGCATCGAGGAGACAATTTCATTATTCGCACCGGAAGCGGAAGACCCCACCGGAAGTGGTGGGTCGCGTGACGTGTGTGTGTTGGTTTGTGGCAGGAAATGAGTTGTTCGTAATCCACACTCGGGGCTGGGGGGGGTTGGGGGGGGGTTGTTGACCACTGACGTGATCTGCGACGCCACGACAGTCGTGACGTTTTGCAGTGTACTGATGCGGTTTTGTATTGTGTTAGAGAGAGAGAGAGAGGGAGAGAGAGAGAGAGACAGAGATGATGCTGATGATGCTGATGATGATGGTCGCTTTTGATATAGCGCTATTCTCCACTCTCGAGCAGACTCACTGCGCTTTTGTCACATTTGATTCTAAATGAGTGACTAGCTTTTTATAACTTTTGTTTGTTTTTCTTTCTTTCTTTCTTTCTTTCTTTCTTTCTTTCTTTCTTTCTTTCTTTCTTTCTTCTTCTTCTTCTTTCTTCTTTTTAACAGTGTATTAATGCGGTTTGTACTATATTCGAGAGACAAACAGACAGACACACAGAGACAAAGAGACACAGACAGACAGACAGACAGACAGAGAGAGAAACAGAGATATAAACACACAGAGAGTAAGAGATGTGGTGAGAGAGAGAGAGAGAGAGAGAGAGAGAGAGAGAGAGAGAGAGAGAGAGAGAGAGAGATGGTTTGCTTTGTAACTGTCCAGCATCATACAAAATAATAAATTATATAAAAGAGAACATCGATCCTTAGTATACAGAAAATGACATAATGGAAAAGGACAAAAGACAGCAACAGCAACAAAAACCGAAAGGAAATGAATGAATGAGTAAATGAAATATAAGAATGCACCAAAGAAGATTTTATAGATATTTTAGGCGCTGTAAGTACCCGGTAGTAGTAGTAGTAGTAGTAGTAGTAGTAGTAGTAGTAGTAGTAGTAGTAGTAGTAGTATTTCATATTTAACGCCCATTAAACTACCTAAAGTCATACAGGTACGAGAAGAAAGATTGGAAGAAGGAAGGAAGGAAAAAGGGAACAGAATAAAGGAAAGACGAAGGAAGCAGAAAACGATGAACTGAAAGGAGAATTGAGTCTCTTGTTTTCGACGGCTTCCCAGTTCCGTAATTTGTGCCTTTTTTTTCTTCTTTTTTTGTCCCGTATAGTTTTTGCTTTTAAGTCCTACCGAGTCAGTTAACGTGAAACGCTACTCGATGTCCCAAAACAAAAGGCTTTGAGAGTGAAACAATATCGGTTCTCAGGCTGCTGCTTTTATGGGTTATTGTGTTAATCCGCACTCACAAAACCTGATTCTCGCATGTCAGGCGAGATTTTTTCTGTAGGTGATTCAGGTCTTTGATGTTTGTGTGACGACTTTGGAGGGCTGATTAATTCGCTTGTTTGTCGATTATCTCTGGAAGAGAATCTGTGTTGTTGTTGTTGTTGTTGTTCTGAGGCTGTGCCACAACACACTGACACCAGCAAAAACACCAAGGCTTGGGCTGTCACAACACAACATCCAGCCTCCAGAAATAATAATGATAATAACTTATTTTATATAGTGCGTCAGCAACAATTTTATCAGCTGTTAGCACTGCACGAATCAACAAATATAATGTTTCAAAACACACATCATTATTGTGCCTTTGTTCTCTCCAAGTTGGATTATTGTAATTCTCCTCTATCTGGCTGCCCGCTTTACCTCCTCAGTAGACTGCAGAAAGTTCAAAACCCTGCCGCGAAACTGGTTTTCAAAGCATGCAAACGTGATCATGTGCAACCTCTTCTGCACGCTCTTCATTGGTTACCGGTCCAAGCCAGAATAGACTACAAACTGTCAGCTATCTGTCACACCCCTTTCTCTGACTCATCTCCTGCCTGTATCTCTGAACGTCTCACTGTGTACACCCCTTCCAGGCAGTTTCGTTCTTCCGCAGACACACGGATACTTCGTATCCCCCATGATAGAAAAAAAAAAAAAAAAAAAAAAAAACTTTGGCCAACGCTGTTTCTCCTATTGTGCTCCAAAGCAATGGAATTCTCTTCCTTCTGACATCCGACGCTTCCAATCCTCTCACGCCTTCAAATCTGCGTTAAAATCTCACGTCTACAAACAGTATCACAAGCGATTTTAAATTCTGTCTTCTTACTTCAAACGTTCTTCCTCTTCTATTTACCCCCGCCCCCCTCACCCCACTCCTCGTTACATTCCTTCTGCTCGCCCGTGTGTGTGGGGGTGGGAGGGTGGGGGGGGGGGGGGTGCGTGCGTGCGTGTGTGCATGCGTGCGTGCGCGCGCGCGTGCGTGGGTGCGATGAATACAATATTATGACTATTAATGTATACATCATGGTTGATCTTGTAAAGCGCGGTGTGCTCACCCTTGTCGGTGAGATACGGCGCTATAGAAATGACCGCTATTTTATTCTATTTTATTAATTTGCTTAAATTAGCCTACAGCAACAATTTAAAATGACACACTCACTTTCTCTACACATATGTCAATGCACACACATATTTAAAATTCATTTTAAAACAACGCGATATATAATCATATGCTAAAAACGACTAAAGACAACAGCTACAACAGCAGAATCTGTTGGATTCTGAGCTCTCTCCGAAGACGGCGAGTGGCTACCCTGGTAATCAACCAATTACATGGCTACACGCGCAATTATCCTCTCACCCTTTAAAATACATTTATCAGCGTACGATTAAAACAATCTGAAACAAGAAAGACTACTAACGTTCTCAAACAAGATCCACACAAACGACATGATTTGATTGTCATGCTAACATGGACAGGAAAACAACATAGCTCAACCAAAAACAGATCAGTGGCTTAATTAGCTAGCTCTCCATCTCATTAATTTTTCATCGTTTTTCACCGTTTAACTGTTGTTTAAGTGTCGTTTTGTAGCTTGATAAAGGGGATTACCCCCGAAAATTCGCATGTTGTGTTTTGTCCTAGTAAGCTTTCTTTCGGACCTTTAAGTGTACGATTAAACATATATACCAGTTAAGTGACCTCCCAGCGTGGGGGAATGCTTGTATCTGTGCAACAACTCTGAATGAATGAACATCGCATTTGCAAGCCTGACTGAGTCAGTCTTTATAAATACACGTAAGGCCGATCTGATCAACTCCATACATTCCTTCGGCCCGCAGACGACCTAGAAGGGTGCCTGCCTGGGCGTTAGAAAGGTAATTACTTACTCACAGACTTCCCTGAGCTTCACTGAACGAAGTCCAAGCTAGCATGAAATGACCGACTGGATGGGTGTTTTACACGTCTGACTGGTCGACTCAGTTTCATGCTTACATGACTCTAAGTGAATGATTGATTGGATCAAGTTCACACTTGTATGACTGACTGAATTAACTGCACATCCTTGTATTATGTGCATAATTGATTTGGTCAAGTTCATACTTGCATGACTGACTGAATTAACTGCATATCCTTATATTATGTGCATGATTGATTGGATCAAGTTCATACTTGCATGACTGACTGAATTAACTGCATATCCTTATATTATGTGCATGATTGATTGGATCAAGTTCATACTTGCATGACTGACTGAATTAACTGCATATCCTTATATTATGTGCATGATTGATTGGGTCAAGTTCATATTTGTATGACTGACTGAATTAACTGCATATCCTTATATTATATGCATGATTGATTGGATTAAATTCACAGTTGTATGACTGAATTAACTGCATATCCTTATATTATGTGCATGGCGGATTGGGTCAAGTTCATACTTGTATGACTCTCTCATTGAATGAACTGCATATGCAGCGGGAAGTGGGAATAGCTCAGTGGTTAGAGCGTCGGACTCGTGATCTAAAGGTCCCGGGTTCGAGTCCCGGAAGGAGCGGCGGGAGAATTTTCTTCTCCAGGGCCAACTTTTTGTGCTGACCCTTAGTTCGGTATCCGTTCCACCCCCGTGTTACCGCAGTAGCACGTAAAAGACCCCGGTCATTCTGCCAAAAGTGCAGGTGGCAGGTTACAGCTAAACACGCATACGCCCTACCTATGTGGCTTTGAATGAAGTGACACTGTAAACTGGTGCATGGTTGAATGGTGTACACAGAACTTGCGCCGAGACGGCAGCATTTCACGTGGCACCAGCCATGCAACAACCAAAGAGCGCTACCAATACACCACTTAAGTGGATATTAATAATACGCATTATAAAAGGATACAGTCACTCATGTGCGCAGTGAGTCTGCTCGAGAGCAGAGAATAGCGCTATATAAAAGCTATGAATAGTAATAATATGCATGCATGACTGTTTGGATCAAGTTCATACATGCATGACTGATTAAATGAACTCCATATCCCATATACAGGCATAACTGATTGGATCAAGTTCATACATGCATGACTGGTTAAATGAACTCCATATCCCATATACAGGCATAACTGATTGGATCAAGTTTATACATGCATGACTGATTAAATGAACTCCATATCCCATATACAGGCATATCTGATTGGATCAAGTTCATACATGCATGACTGATTAAATGAACTCTATATCCCTATATACAGGCATAACTGATTGGATCAAGTTCATACATGCATGACTGATTAAATGAACTCCATATCCCATATACAGGCATAACTGATTGGATCAAATTCATACATGCATGACTGATTAAATGAACTCCATATCCCATATACAGGCATAACTGATTGGATCAAGTTCATACTTCTTTTTTGTGTACTTGTTGTTATTTGTCAAAGGCAGACACCTGAATTTCCTTTTTAAGGATTAATAAAGTATTATTGTATTGTATTGTGTTGTATTGTACTTGTATGACTCTCACTGAATGAACTGCATATGCATGCACGACTGGCTGGATCAAATTCATACTGATATGAATGAGTAAATGAACTGCATATCCCATATACATGCATGACTGGTTGGGCCAAGTTCATATTTGTATGACTGATTGAATGAAATGCCTATCCGATATACATGCACAGGTGATTGGATCAAGTTCATTCATACCTGCCTGACGGATTGATCGAACTGTATAATTATTCTACACGTACGCGTGCGACACTGATTAAGCGAACCTCCATTCACGAAAAAGGCTCCTGTAGAACGAACCCCATACTTGAACACGTACGTACCTGTACGCCACTAACTGGATGAACACCACGCATGCATGACCGATTGATTCTTCTTCACTCACGCATGGCTCGATCGAACGCTGACTATTGATCTGCGGCTAGTTTCTGGCCTGTGATGACCCCGGAGGAAATCAGTCGCTGTTCCGTCATCCTCTGGGAGGCGAGTCTGGTATCGCAAAATTGGCTTTTCCGCCCATTCTCCTAACCTGAACGCCAACACCCCGCGCTGTCACACCCCTCCCCCCACCCCTCCTCCATACCCCCCCCCCCACCCCCCACACACCCCCACCCCCACTCGCTCACGTCCGGGCATATCACCTACCCACCACTCACTCGTCCCGCTTCTCTCCTCCTTTTGTCAGTTGGCTGTCTTCGGCAGATATCCGCCTTGCATGGCTGCAGTTCTATTCTGATTCTGCTCAGACTAATACCTGTCCTAGTTCTGTCACTCCTGCTGTCAACTCCCAGACCATGACCACCAGTCACATACACACACACACGCGAACGCACGCACGCACGCACGCACGCACGCACACACACACGCACAGACACACACACACACACACACACACACGCACGCACGCACGCACACACACACACGCACGCACGCACGCACGCACGCACACACCAGTCAAACAAGCTGACTGAACAAGCGACAAAAACTCAACTAAAACAAGATAAGTTTTTTTTTCTCATTTTTCATCGTTTTTAACCATTTATCTGTAGTTTAAGTGTCGTTTTGTGGCTTGACAAAGGCGATTTCCCCGAAAAAAATTATACTGTGTGTCCGTGTAGAAATAAATAAGCGTTCGTTTAAACCTTTTTGTGTTTGGATCCTCCAACTTAAGCTGTAAGCAGATCAAATTTCATAAATTGTATTATCGTTTGTTACTATATTATCAGTTTTTTCATCACTTGGAAAGGTGTTTTCACAGAAAAAAATGTGCGCATGATTTGCATCGTCCAGTTAAAATAAGTGTTCTGTTTTAAAAAGAAAACTCTGTGTGCTTTAATCTTGTCCCTAAACATCTGAAACTGTGAACCTCTTATCTATATACAGCTGACGTTCATTTATTTCAGGTACTGGCTTACTTATATATGATAGCGGACAACTGAAGGACTGAGTTCAGAAAGAATTAAGGTATTGTGTTTGGGCGTTTTGACCCAGAAAACGTTAAATACACACTGCTTTTTCTTCATTCAAATGTGTTTCGTTAAAAACAAACGTATCGATCCATGCGTGTCGTTTTTTCAGGCAGAGCGGTGAAATTCATATCATTTCATCAAGAAATCATCCCAGAAGATACGGCAGCGTTTTCTGCTCAACGTGGGCGTTTTGTTAGCCAAGCCCTGCTACGCTCAGATGGCTCGATATGGAGCTCAGATCCACATTATTTCGTAAAAACTGTTCATTTCCATTTGATGGGACTCTATCAAGTTTTCAATCTTATATTGTTTCCGGCTGTCTGCCAAATGCGGTAGTTAAAACGAATATGTGTGTTCGTTGAATGCAATAAAAAAAAAAATCCCATCCTAGAAAGGCATTTGGCTAGAAAATATTTGAAACAAAAAGTTTGAAACCGGCAGAACCGTGGATGTCAAACAAAAAATCAAAAACAAAAAGGTGGTAGCTTATTCACAAGATTCCTGACTCAAATGACACTGAACAAAGACAGAGCAGATAGACTGGCGGGCAAAGCAGCCCTCACAAATGACTTGCGTCTCGGAAGATCTTAAGTGTTGAGGAACCTGAGACACCACCTGCGGGCGCAAAGCTAAGGACATCACACCATCAATCGCCTAGACGAGAGAGGCGCGGAAAGAGGAAGTGCTAGACGATCCTCCCCGAAAGGACGAGAGAGAGCCATCGGCAATCAGACGAACATTGGAAAGAGGAAGTGCTAGACGATCCTCCCCGAAAGGACGAGAGAGGGCCATCGTCAATCAGACAAACACTGGAACCGTTTCAAAGGCAACAGTTGGGGACACTTCTGAGAGACGGGGCGGAACGTATAATTATAGGCTTTTCCGAGCGCATAGATACCATCTTGAACTGAACTGAACTGAACTGAATAAAGAATTGCTGTTGTTTTTGATCGCTTTTATATAGCGCTATTCTCCGCTCTCGAACAGACTCACTGCGCTCACATGTGATTATACATGAGTGAACAGCTTTTTATAGCGCGTTTTTGACCATCCACAAAAGTGGTGTACTTACAGCGCTGACTTGGATGGTGCCACATGAAACTGCTGCCGTCTCGGCGCGTTCTGTGTACACCATACAACCATGCACCACGTCATTTCATGCAAAGCCACATACGTAAGGTGCATGCGTGTTTAGCTGTAACCTGCCACCCGCACTTTTGGCAGAATGACCAGGGTCTTTTACGTGCCACTGCGGCAACACGGGGGTGGAACGGATACCGAAATAAGAGTCAGCGCAGAAAGTTGACCCTGCAGAAGAAAACCCTCCCGCCGCTCCTGCAGGGATTCGAACCCGGGACCTTTTGATCACGAGCCCGACGCTCTAACCACTGAGCTGTCCCCTGCCTTGAACTGAACAATGGGCTGAACGAATCTTCCGGTTTTACGAGCAATGAATCCGGAAAAATAGCCAAGCGAGGAGGCGTGAAACGACTCGGTGAGTGCAACACCGCTAAACTCAATCAGACAAGGCCAGACATAGCAGCGCCTAGGCGTCAACACGACGCGTGAAATGGGTGCGAATAGCAACATGCTCGCTCCCCATCCGGTACACGCACAAATATGATATGCAGCTAGTTAGCAATCGGATTTCAGCGTCCTGTCAAACACACAGGGTCACTTCAGGGCAAATATGATATGCAGCTAGTTTGCGATAGGGTTTCAACGTCCTGTCTAACACACAGGGTCACTTCAGTGCAAATATGATATGCAGCTAGTTAGCAATAGGATTTCAACGTCCTGTCAACCGCACAGGGTCACTTCAGGGCAAATATGATATGCAGCTAGTTAGCAATAGGATTTCAACGTCCTGTCAACCACACAGGGTCACTTCAGGACAAATATGATATGCAGCTAGTTAGCAATAGGATTTCAGCGTCCTGTCAAACACACAGGGTCACTTCAGGGCAGCTATGATATGCAGCTAGTTAGCAACAGGATTTCAACGTCCTGTCAACCACACAGGGTCACTTCAGGGCAAATATGATATGCAGCTAGTTTGCGATAGGGTTTCAACGTCCTGTCTAACACACAGGGTCACTTCAGGGCAAATATGATATGCAGCTAGTTAGCAATAGGATTTCAACGTCCTGACAACCGCACAGGGTCACTTCAGGGCAAATATGATATGCAGCTAGTTAGCAATAGGATTTCAACGTCCTGTCAACCACACAGGGTCACTTCAGGGCAAATATGATATGCAGCTACTTAGCAATAGGATTTCAACGTCCTGTCAACCGCACAGGGTCACTTCAGGACAAATATGATATGCAGCAAACAGAAAGAAATCGCATAAGCGACGCATACCTTTTAATAAAGAGAAGTACATCCCAAAAAAATCAAGTAAGCCGTACGGAAGATAGCATGATACATGAGTGTGTGTGTGTGTGTGTGTGTGTGTGTGTGTGTGTGTGTGTGTGTGTGTGTGTGTGTGTGTGTGTGTGTGTGTGTGTGTGTGTGTGTGTGTGTGTGTGTGTGTGTGTGTGTGTGTGTGTGTGTGTGTGTGTGTGTGTGTGTGTTGGGGGGGAGGGGATACGACTTGTGCTAGTATTATTATTGTGCATCATGTCAAGGGCATGTATGAGTATGTTTTTGTGCTAGTATCATAATAACACTATCGAATATAATTATTCAGTCTTGACGCGTGAGGTGCTTACAACCATATTTTGGGATTCGCTGCTTGCGCCATATACGTATACCACTTGACTGACTGATACAGGCGTTTGCTGGACACTGAAGCACTCATGGTACGCTAACAATTAACCCCTTCACTGCCCCAGCCTGTAAAAAACTTCCCGGCTGAAAAGTGCACACACCCGCCTGCAAACAGTATGTTTTCCGGTCCTGCGAATAACAAATCTACTTTCAATATTGGGCGTTAGACAGAAGTCCTTTCACATCAAGCGAGAACGAAAAGGAAAGGCTTAATGAGTTCAAAGTTTGTACTTTTACTGGTCGTTTTCAAGTGACACTGTGGCATTGAAAGGGTTAATTTGCTTAGATGGGCAGAGGTCGGGTGGGAGGGGGGAGTAAGCGAGGTGGGGAGGGGGTGGGGGGGGGGCGGACAGACAGGTCCATCTGCATCAGAGAGGAACAAAGGCAGAGAGACTGGAAGAGAGAGGAAGTGGGGGTAATAGGCGAACGCGAGTTCAGCTGGGCAGAGATAAAGGAGTGGGACATGGTGGTGGGGGGAGAGAGAGAGAGAAGCTGATAGGCAAATGCAGGTTCAACTGGATCAACGAGATGAAGAGAGAAGGGGATGGTAGAGAGAGAGAGAGAGAGAGAGAGAGATGGAGAGAGAGAGAGAGAGAGAGAGAGAGAGAGAGGGAGAGAGAGAGAGAGAGAGAGATGACGGAGAGAGAGATGATGATGATGATGATGATGATGATGATGATGATGATGATGATGGAGAGAGAGAGATGATGGTGATGGAGAGAGAGAGAGAGAGAGATGATGGTGATGGAGAGAGAGAGAGAGAGAGAGAGAGAGAGAGAGAGAGAGAGAGAGAGAGAGAGAACTCGAAAAGTTTCATTCTCAAGCATACTAGCATTATGTCCATTTGTGGACCTAGCAGCCACTCCTTGCTACACTACAAACACATAATTATTAGCACGAACAGACAATCGATTAATGCAGTTATACCTACAAATTCGCATGATTATTTGCAGACGTATCAGCATTGCAGTTCGACCAGAAGAAAGTGGATATTAGCACATGTTGCACACGTTGACAAGACGGGGTAAAAGAGAAGAGAGACAGAGATCTTGGTAAAGAGAGAGAGGCGGTGAGAGAGAGAGAGAGAGAGAGAGAGAGAGAGAGAGAGAGAGAGAGAGAGAGAGAGAGAGAAGAGAAGAGAAGAGAAGAGAAGGGAAAGATAAAATTCTTTATTTACGAGCGTAATAGATAAGCATGTATGTTTTTTTTTACATCCAGCCCTCGGGAGAGAGAGAGAGAAAGAAAGAGAGAGAGAGCAGGACACAGCTAATGGAAATCAAGAGACACGGTTAAAACAACGTGAGATAAAGGACAGATAAAAACGTGCGGACAAGCAGACGGCGAGAAATGCACAACTGTATGGGTCGATGCGGAGATAGACAAACAGAGGAGCACAGACAAAAGGGCGGAGACAGATAGACAGACAAAAAATAGCGTTGGTAAAGTCAAAAGGCTACTGACAAACGCCAAATGCACAAAGAACAGGCTAAAGAAAAGGGGAAAAAAAGGGCAGTTCAAATCTTATTTCCAATATTTCACCGCAACTCATCTTGCCATAGCCCAACAGCCAATTTCAACACCACATCCGAGTCCCGAACCGTAATAGCCTTGCACCCTTAAATAAAAGCGGCGCGAAACCATGAATAAAACGCCTCGATAGGAGATTCGATTTTTATGATTGGCGAGAAATAATAAATTTAGGATGTTCTCAGCAGCGACGGTGGCGGGAAAGAAATTGCGTTAGTCTCAAGTTGCGCCGAAAGTAATATCGCCACCGTGATGAAATTTATGTCAAGACGCCGCCATTGAAAGGAACGCGCTGCGATTGCAAAGGGAGGTAATGAATCTTTGAAAGTGACGCGACCAAACATCAAGACTGGCAGGCAAGCTACCAAGGCGGGCCGATTTCTGAGGGGTATGTTTCGGCAATGTGCGAGAACTGGTGGAAAATTACTAATAAAGATAAACAAAAGCGAACTGTGTGTCTCGATCCGTTAACTGCTCCGTTGGCGACCGTAAAATGCTACGCTAATTGGCCTTGAAAACAACTTTGTATTGCACGCTTTCTGGTGTGTGCAGGGGTCTTATTAAGTAAGTAAGTGCTTAACGTCCACAGAAACCACAAGGCTTATTAGGGACGGGAAGAAGGGGGAAGGGGGTATCTATCTATCTATCTATACACACACACACACACACACACACACGCACACGCACGCACGCACGCACGCACGCACGCAAGCACGCACGCACACACACACGCACGCACGCACGCACGCACGCACGCACGCACGCACGCACGCACGCACACACACACACACACACACACACACACACACACACACACACACACACACAGTATCCCAACTTCTTTCAGGGATGCAGTTCAACATCAGGAAAATAAATACTTGGAAATGTTGCCCTGGCAGACAGAATGGAGCAGATCCACTGAACGAGCTCTATCGCGGTACCAGAACCACCATTGTGCTGAATGCGGTCAGTAACAGGCAGCCAGAGGAGATCCCTTGGGACGGACGTGGTGTGGTGTGGTCTGTCCTTTCAACCTGATTGTCATCACTCTGTCAGAACCATAAGTGAACGGTTTATCTATGATAATGGCTCTCGCCCGCCCGCAGACTATCTTCCCGTGATGATGGCTCTGCGTTGCCCCTAGTGGCAGTTAGTTCACTGACACGGCTTTTACGATCATTCCCGCTGAACACCTTCAGTGTGCATGTGACAGTTATGGCGTGTGTTGGTTTGTGTGTAAGCAGCAGAACGTAAAGACTGCGTTTTGATCTGCTTGTTCGGTAAAGTGGTCTTGAATTAAACACGACCACACACACACACACACACGCATACACACACACGCACGCACGCACACGCACGCACCCACGCACGAACACACACACGCGCACACACGCCACACACGCACACGCACGCACGCATATATAGATAGATAGACAGATACAAAAATCGTTACTTTTCTTTGATACATCGGTTTTAT
>JABMCL010001517.1:475000-482500 GCA_018857735.1 Alviniconcha marisindica
TTGTTGTTGATGATGGTGGTGGTGGTTGGTGGTGGTGGTGTGTGGTGGTGGTGGTGGTGGTGACGATGGTTGTTCTGGTGGTGGTGGTGGTATGTTGATGATGATGATGATGACGAAAATTGATGATGATTTAGCGGCCGCTTGATGTCATGTCTTTGCTTTTGTGAGCCGGTAGAGCCCTCGACTATAACCGTTGCGCGCGTAAAAGATCCTATGTCCAGCTAGCCATGAGAGAAGGCTGAAAAACCAGGCTGTATGAAAGACACAGAGATACCATGTCTGTCTGTCTGTCTGTCTGTCTGTCTGTCTGTCTGTCTGTCTGTCTGTCTGTCTGTCTGTCTCTCTCTCTCTCTCTCTCTCTCTCTCTCTCTCTCTCTCTCTCTCTCTCTCTCTCTCTCTCTCTCTCTCTCTCTCTCTCTCTCTCTCTCTCTCTCTCTCTCTCTCTCTCTCTCTCTCTCTCCCGACCCCCAAGCTGAGTTTCTTCATTTGATTTGTTTTCTTTCTCTTTTTTGCAGATGATGGGTCGTTTTGCGGCTATCTTTCTAACAGCCTTGTGTGTGGGGCACATCACAGCTCGTAAGTGTCTGGCACTTTTGTTGTTGTTGCTGCTGTTTTTGTTGTTGTTGTTGTTGCTGTTATAGTACTGTGCAGACCCTCATATATTTATGACCACAACTACAGTAAAACCAAATGTGGCCCCGATCTGAGGTGTGTGTTTGGAGGGGTGGGTGGGTTTTGGGTTTTTTTGTTTGTTTGTTTGTTTTTGTTGTTGTTGTTGTTTTGTTTTGTTTTGTCTTGTTTTGACATTGTCATTATTGGCATCTTATCGTCTCTATCTCTACCCAGATTGCTAAGACCAAGGCAAAATATGCATCGCGTCAAGAGCTCTATGTCAGGATTATTATATCCTTCAGCTATAGTAGGCTAACGCACATGACACTGCATGCAAACTACGGTAAACTACGGCAAACTACGGTATTGAAATCCACAAAACACCGCACTTGTATGTACGGCAATATACACAGGCGTGGGAACACCGTTGCACACGCAGAGCTCAGGAGCTGTGTGAAAGTCGAGGTGGCCGTCACGGGCTCCCAGTCCCTGGCGGTCTCTGTGGACGTAAAGCAACAAGTGAACTCGAACTCCTCAGAGTTCAGGAGCTGTGTGTGAAAGTCGAGGTGGACGTCCTGGGCTCGCCGTCCCTAAAGTCCGTACGATCTCTGTGGACGTAAAGCAGCATTGAACTTGAACTGCGCAACCAGAGTTCAGGAGCTGTGTGAACCAGTCCTTAACGGTCTCTGTGGACGTAAAGCCACAGTGAACTCGAACTCCTCAGAGTTCAGGAGCTGTGTGTGAAAGTCGAGGTGGACGTCCTGGGCTCCCCGTCCCTAAAGTCCGCGCGATCTCTGTGGACGTAAGGCAACATTGAACTTGACCTGTGCAGCCAGAGCCCAGGAGCTGTGTGAGAGTCGAGGTGGCCGTCCTGGGCTCCCCGTCCCTAATAGTCCTTAACATGGTTTCTGTGGACGTAAAGCAACACTGAACTTGTAGTTGTACCTGAAGTCCGTGGTTTCAGAGCTCAGGAGCTGTGTGAGAGTCGAGGTGTGCCGTCCTGGGCTCCCTGTCCCTGATAGTCCGCACAGTCTCTGTGGACGTATAGCAACATTGAACTCGATCAACACGTGAACTCGATCAACACGGTTGCACGCGCTTTTTTTTCTTTCTTTTTTTCTTTTTTTTCTTCTTCTTTTTTTTACCAGCTCGGCAGCTTTACGTTATTGTCCCTTGCGGGAGATTCGGGTCACCTTACCTGGGTAATTAAGACACAGCAGCCGCAAGAGCAGCGCTACCCATTCCTATCAGTGTGTGCAGTATTTTCGTGTGTCATTCCAAGCAAAGATATGGCTGCTAATGTTTGGGATTTTTAACGAGCGCACAGATTTTGATGCATGCGATTGCACTCAGAGGGGCTGCACGGACATCGTAACAGAGTCTGCACTGAAAGCTGACTCTGGAATAAAACTCCCCTGCCGCACCGGAGACTCGAACCCGACTAGTCAGTATTGCGGCTAGCTTTACAAACTGAGCTATCGGCGCATAGGGGAACCTTGGGGTTTTAGCTGGGTAACGCTAACAAACAACACACGCTTGTAATTATGCCTTTTCATCCGGCACTGGGTGATACTGCAGGGTTTTAGCTGAAGAAACAAACAACCAACGCTACCTTTTCATCCAGCACTGGCTGATATCTCAGGGGTTTTAACTGAAGAATACTAGCCTCCAATCTCACAGACAGGTTATAACCACACCAACCAGAAACGTTGATTTTCTAGGGCTTTGCCTCCCCTGAACATGCATGAACAGTTAGAATACGAGCAGGACGTCCTGGCAGATAAGGAAAAGCCTTCGCCATTATCTCCATAATTATAACAACAGTTAGAATACGAGCTGGACATCCTGGCAGATAAGGAAAAGCCTTCGCCATTATCTCCATAATTATAACAACAGTCAGAATACGAGCAGGACGTCCTATGACATCTTACTGGCAGATAAGGAAAAACCATCGCTGTTAACGCTATAATTATAATGTCACAAGGGCATGGGAAAGGTTTACAGAACATTTGCGTCTGGCCAGTAGTAAGATGACAGGGAAAACATTTCAAGAGAGCTAGAGGTGAGCCTTAAACGAGGGGTGGTTGTTGTTGAGTGTGGGTTTTTGTGTGTGTGAGTGGAGGGGGGGGGCGGGGGTATCATGGTGGTCTGTTATGACTGAGAGGATCTACGTTCTAGTGCAATTGACCTCTCGCTCCCCTCCACCCCTTCTCTCCTCCCCCCCCCCCCAAAAAATCTCTCTCTCTCTCTCTCTCTCTCTCTCTCTCTCTTCCTCTCTCTCTCTCTCTCCTCTCTCTCTCTCTCTCTCTCTCTCTCTCTCTCTCTCTCTCTCTCTCTCTCTCTCTCTCTCTCTCTCTATCTCTACTTTTTTGTAATATCAAATATTCTAGTATCCACCCTTTAGCCTATTCAGCCGACTTGCACTACTTAGTTCTTTTAAGCAATGCTGTATCCTACAAAACGTATGGCAGTGTTCATGGGACAAATCGAATTTCAGGCTTAATTGTTTTTAATATAATTATATCTAACTTGTCCCCAACGTTCAAAGCAATTCTCAACCGAAGCCACCATTATGGCTGTGTTGTGTGACGCGAAAACTCGACACTGGAATGACGTTTCTAAAGTTTTTCTTCGATTGATAACCTTTTGGAATGACGTTTCTAAAGTTTGTCTTCGATTGATAACCTTTTGGAATGACGTTTCTAAAGTTTGTCTTCGATTGATAACCTTTTGGAATGACGTTTCAAAAGTTTGTCTTCAACTGATAACCTTTTGGAATGACGTTTCTAAAGTTTGTCTTCGATTGATAACCTTTTGGAATGACGTTTCTAAAAAAAAAATCTTCAATTGATAACAATTTGGAATGACGTATCTAAAAGAATTGTCTTCAATTGATAACCTTTTGGAATGACGTTTCTAAAGTTTGTCTTCAATTGATAACCTTTTGGAATGACATTTCTAAAATTTGTCTTCAATTGATAATCTTTTGGAATGACGTTTCTAAAGTTTGTCTTCAACTGATAACCTTTTGGAATGACGTTTCTAAAGTTTGTCTTCGATTGATAACCTTTTGGAATGACGTTTCTTAAGTTTGTCTTCAACTGATAACCTTTTGGAATGACGTTTCTAAGTTTGTCTTCAACTGATAACCTTTTGGAATGACGTTTCTAAAGTTTGTCTTCAATTGATAACCTTTTGGAATGACGTTTCTAAAGTTTGTCTTCAATTGATAACCTTTTGGAATGACGTTTCTAAAGTTTGTCTTCAACTGATAACCTTTTGGAATGACGTTTCTAAAGTTTGTCTTCAACTGATAACCTTTTGGAATGACGTTTCTAAAGTTTGTCTTCAACTGATAACCTTTTGGAATGACGTTTCTAAAGTTTGTCTTCAACTGATAACCTTTTGGAATGACGTTTCTAAAGTTTGTCTTCAACTGATAACCTTTTGGAATGACGTTTCTAAAGTTTGTCTTCAACTGATAACCTTTTGGAATGACGTTTCTAAAGTCTGTCTTCAACTGATAACCTTTTGGAATGACGTTTCTAAAGTTTGTCTTCAATTGATAACCTTTTGGAATGACGTTTCTAAAGTTTGTCTTCAATTGATAACCTTTTGGAATGACGTTTCTAAAGTTTGTCTTCGACTGATAACCTTTTGGAATGACGTTTCTAAAGTTTGTCTTCAACTGATAACCTTTTGGAATGACGTTTCTAAAGTTTGTCTTCGATTGATAACCTTTTGGAATGACGTTTCTAAAGTTTGTCTTCAACTGATAACCTTTTGGAATGACGTTTCTAAAAAAATCTTCAATTGATAACAATTTGGAATGACGTATCTAAAAGAATTGTCTTCAATTGATAACCTTTTGGAATGACGTTTCTAAAGTTTGTCTTCAATTGATAACCTTTGGAATGACATTTCTAAAGTTTGTCTTCGATTGATAACCTTTTGGAATGACGTTTCTAAAGTTTGTCTTCAACTGATAACCTTTTGGAATGACGTTTCTAAAAACAAATCTTCAATTGATAACCTTTTTGAATGACGTTTCTAAAGTTTGTCTTCAACTGATAACCTTTTGGAATGACGTTTCTAAAGTTTGTCTTAGAGTGATAACCTTTTGGAATGACGTTTCTAAAGTTTGCCTTCAACTGATAACCTTTTGGAATGACGTTTCTAAAAACAAATCTTCAATTGATAACCTTTTTGAATGACGTTTCTAAAGTTTGTCTTCAACTGATAACCTTTTGGAATGACGTTTCTAAAGTTTGTCTTAGAGTGATAACCTTTTGGAATGACGTTTCTAAAGTTTGTCTTAGAGTGATAACCTTTTGGAACGAGGTTTCTAAAGTTTGTCTTCGAGTAATAAGTGCAGCTCGAGGGCAATAGAAACTTTTTGTATTCAACTAAATGCATTTCATCCCAAAATTGAAGTCTACTCAAAGCACGAAGACAGCAGTCATAATACCAAAAGGTGTTTTTTTCACCCTCCTTGGCCCGTATCTCAAGGGTATTGCACACATACCGTACCCCAGTTCTGAGCATTCAGCATCAAGCGTGCATTGATGATTATTATTTTCCATGGAGACGAAGTCGGCAGTGAAAGACTGCACAAATATTGCGACAGTTTAATAAAGACAGTCCGTTTGTGAGCGAACTTTCCCTCCCCGGTTGAAAAAAACAAATCTCATTTCACGACGTCACCCGTTCTGCAGTCCAAAGCCTTGACCTGTTTCGTTTGGAGGGTGTGCCAACAGAAAGCGCCCTCTCAGTAAACAAGGGCAAGCAATGAGAGAGAAACCTTGAATGGCACGATCGCTCTTCAAGTGTTTGAGCTCGGAAAGACGGATGGGAGGGGGGTGGGGGGCGGGGCGGGGCGGGGCGGGATGGAGGGGGAGAGAGACATGAAAGCTGGCATGTTTATTTTAACATCTTGGGGTGCATTACTGATAGCTTACGTTTTACTGAACATTTTTCAAATGCAGTTCTAAGAGAAATAGGGGAAATGATGAAGGATGGAGTAGGATGAGGTGTAAAATGACTGAGAGAGGGGGTAGGGGGAGGACGGTGGGGGACACTGACAGACGGACAAACAGACAGAGAGACAGGCACAGAGACAAAGACAGAGAATAACTTTTACAAAACAAAGAATAGGATACGTTTATAACCACCCTTTAAAATTAACTCAAAAAGCTGAAATAAAGAAATGGAAGCGCTAATGCGACTTGAGTTGTTTGTTTTTTGGTGGTGGTGGTGGTGGTGGTGGTGGTTCTTGTTTTTGTTTGTTTGGGTTTTTGAGTTGTTTGTTCGTTTGTTTGTTTTTGTTGCTGTTGTTGTTGTTTGCTTGTTTGTTCTGTTTTTGTTTTGTTTTAGTTGGTTTATGGTTGTTTTGTTGTGGTTTTACTTTTTGTTTGTTTGTTTCTGGGGGAGGGGGTTCTTGCTTGTTTGATTATTTGTTTGGTTTTTCGTCAGTTATCAAATAGTTTCCCGATCATTGCTTCAGATATTTTATGCAAATGCTTTTGGGTCAGACATCAGTGTGCTGTCTACGGTGCTGTGGGATTTGGCTACGTAACGTATTTCTAAACTGTCAGCAGCAGGGTTACAAGACATAATTATCGCATGCGCAGTGTGACACTGAAATGATGCAGATCCCATTTAAGATTCGAGATTCAAGATTACTTTATTATCTCATCACAGAAATGAAATTCGGAGCTAAAGATGTACCACACCGCAGGAAAATATAGCACGTTGCATTTATAAAACTGAAACAACAAACAACAACTGTTGTAAGCACTTAATATAAAAAGATAAATAATTATTATACAATCTCGTAATTGTAATGTGTGTGTGTGTGTGTGTGTGTGTGTGTGTGTGTGTGTGTGTGTGTGTGTGTGTGTGTGTGTGTGTGTGTGTGTGTGTGTGTGTGTGTGTGTGTAAGTGTGGGTGGGTGTGGAAGGGTGGGTGGGTGTGAGTAGGTGCGTGGGTGTGGAGGGTGCATAGGGGTGTGTGGGTGGGTGGTGGGGGGGGGGGTATTTGTGTGTAAGCAGAAACAAATAGAACCGCATGTACCGCACGTACCTACCTAATCTATTCTTCTTTTTCTCTCTTTTTTATTTTTATTTTTTTTGTCTGGCAGAACAATGCTCCCGCTACAGAGGCAAAGTCTGGTTTCTGCTGGATGTATCAGAAAATGCAAAAGCAGATTCCACCTCCAACCAAGGCTTACCAAACCTGCAGAAATACGACATACTCAGGGACCAAATCAGGAGGTTCGCTGAAGACCTCAACAGCGGTCCAACGCCTCAGGACGTGGAGATCGGCATAGTCTCCTACACTGGGAACCTTCAGTCCAACAGGGCCACTGTCCGCTTGACCACCCCTCTCACTCCCGTGGGAACCCTTGCCTCTCGTCTTAGCAACCAGCAAAGCTATCGCCTCATCCCCGACGGCGTTTTGACGAATGTGAGTATGTTCTTCCCAAACACTGGACACCAAATAACACACTAAAAACAGAGAGGAGTGAGTGAGAGAAATATTGTAACGATGGATGAATGTTTCTGAATAAACGCCCCACAATGATGTGCTTAGCAAAAAAAAAAAAAAAACTACAACAACAACAAAAGGTCAACCAAAAGCAGACAAATATCCTACAACTCATTTTTCACCCTTTAAGTGTTGTTTTAAAGCATGAAAAGGGGGATTACCCTGATAATTCGCACGCTGTGTTTTGCTATAATGACACCAAAACAACATAACAAAACAGCACAGCGATAAGCAGATAAGTATCCTACAGCTAATTTTTCACCGTTTCACTGTTGTTCAAGTGTTCTTTATAGCTTGAAAAATGGGTTTTCCCTGGAGGTGAAAAAATTGGCTTGTTGTGTT
>JABMCL010001517.1:492500-500000 GCA_018857735.1 Alviniconcha marisindica
TCTCTCTCTCTCTCTCTCTCTCTCTCTCTCTCTCTCTCTCTCTCTCTCTCTCTCTCTCTCTCTCTCTCTCTGAAACTTATGCATTGTCTTTTCCATCAGTTGCATGCAGTTCTCCGGGTTTACAACTGATGGACTGCTTTGTCCACCAGTCACATGCAATTCTCATGGATTGACTGCTTTGTCTACCAGTCACGTACAGTTCTGTTCGGCCCATGTGCGCTCCACCCCGTCTCTCAGACGTTTCCCCAACGTTGGGATGACAACTGATTGACTGCTTTGTCCACCAGTCACATAAATTCTCGTGGACAACTTATTGACTGCTTTGTCCACCAGTCACATAAATTCTCGTGGACAACTTATTGACTGCTTTGTCCACCAGTCACATAAATTCTCGTGGACAACTTATTGACCGCTTTGTCCACCAGTCACATAAATTCTCGTGGACAACTTATTGACCGCTTTGTCCACCAGTCACATAAATTCTCGTGGACAACTTATTGACTGCTTTGTCCACCAGTCACATAAATTCTCGTGGACAACTTATTGACTGCTTTGTCCACCAGTCACATAAATTCTCGTGGACAACTTATTGACTGCTTTGTCCACCAGTCACATAAATTCTCGTGGACAACTTATTGACTGCTTTGTCCACCAGTCACATAAATTCTCGTGAACAACTTATTGACTGCTTTGTCCACCAGTCACATAAATTCTCGTGAACAACTTATTGACTGCTTTGTCCACCAGTCACATAAATTCTCATGAACAACTTATTGACTGCTTTGTCCACCAGTCACATAAATTCTCGTGAACAACTTATTGACTGCTTTGTCCACCAGTCATATAAATTCTCGTGGACAACTTATTGACTGCTTTGTCCACCAGTCATATAAATTCTCGTGGACAACTTATTGACTGCTTTGTCCACCAGTCACATATATTCTCATGGACAACTTATTGACTGCTTCGTACACAAGTCGAATAAAGTTCTGTTCGGCCCATATGCGCTCCACCCCGTCTCTCAGAAGTGTCCCCAACGTTGCCTTTAAAACAGTTCCTGTGTTCATCTGATTGTCCATGGCCCTCTCTCGTCCTTTCAAGGAACATCGTCCAGCACTTTCTCTTTCCACGCTTCTCTCCTCCAGGCGAACGATATCGTGGTGTACAGTTCTCATACAGTTCTCATACAGTTCTCAGGGATGGCAGCTTATTGACCGCTTTGTCCACCAGTCACATACAGTTCTCATGGACAACAAATGATTGACTGCTTTGTCCACCAGCCTCATACAGTTGTCACGGACAACAAATGATTGACTGCTTTGTCCACCAGCCTCATACAGTTCTCACGGACAACAAATGATTGACTGCTTTGTCCACCAGTCTCATACAGTTCTCACGGACAACAAATGATTGACTGCTTTGTCCACCAGTCTCATACAGTTCTCATGGACAACAACTGATTGACTGCGTTGTCCACCAATCACGTACAGTTCTCAAGGATGACAATTGATTGACTTCTTTGTCCACCAGTCACATCATGCAATGCCCAGGGGGTCGTGGGTGGAACCAGACCGACTGCGCCTGTACCGTTATGGGTGCCAACTGTGCAAGTGTTCCAGGCGTCGACGTCATCAACGGTGCCAGGGGTTCTAATGGTATGTGTTCCTGTGTCTGATAACTATCTAATGGTATGTGTTCTTGTCTTTGATAACTGTCTAATGCCTGTCTTTGATAACTATCTAATGCCTGTGTTTGATACTTATCTAATGCCTGTGTTTGATCAATAATGCCTGTGTTTGATACTTATCTAATGCTTGTGTTTGATCACTATCTAATGCCTGTGTTTGATCACTATCTAATGCCATGTTTCTCTTTAAAAAACGAACAGTGACAACCGAAATACCTCTGTCTATATAGTTCTCAACTTATTCTCTTCGAAATATTGATGGCTATCACGTGATTCTCTCTTTTGTAAAGTCTGTGTCTGTATAGCTGTTAACTTGCTCTCTTTGAAAAATATGTTTATCAACGAGTTCTCTTTAGAATGTCCGTGTTTTATGGTTATTAACGTATTCTCGCTGAAAAATGTGCTTTTATCAGTGATTTCTCCTTGAAAATATAATTTATGTCTCTGTAAGCATTGACTTGTTCTCGAAAAATCTGTGTTTATAAACTAATTCTCGGGCACAAGTGTGTGTGTGTGTGTGTGTGTGTGTGTGTGTGTGTGTGTGTGTGTGTGTGTGTGTGTGTGTGTGTGTGTGTGTGTGTGTGTGTGTGTGTGTGTGTGTGTGTGTGTGTGTGTGAATAAGTGTTTGGGTGATGTGTATTAATTGTGTATTCTTGCGTGGTGTGGTGCTGTATGTGTCGTTTTCTTTTTGCGAGAAAAAAAAACTGCATAACCGTATCAAATAATATCACACATTTGTGATTTTTTTCAGACTGCAAGTCGTATCTGCATTTGTCCTTCGATGGTTCACGTAAGTCGTGGAAATAATAGTCTGCTCGTAAATCCGATGTTTGGTAAATTTCTTCTTCTTCTTCTTCTTCTTCTTCTTCTTCTTCTTCTTCTTCTTCTTCTTCTTCTTCTTCTTCTTCTTCTTCTTCTTCTTCTTCTCCTCCTCCTCCTCCTCCTCCCCCTCCTTCTTCTTCTTCTTCTTCTTCTTCTTCTTCTTCTTCTTCTTCTTCTTCTCTTCTTCTTCTTCTTCTTCTTCTTCTTCTTCTTCTTCTCCCTCTTCCTCCTTCTTCTTCTTCTTCTTCTTCTCTTCTTCTTCTTCTTCTCTTCTTCTTCTTCTTCTTCTTTCTTCTTCTTCTTCTCCTCCTCCTCCTCCTCCTCCTCCTCCTCCTCCTGCTTCTTCTTCTTCTTCTTCTTCTTCTTCCTTCTTCTCTTCTTCTTCTTCTTCCTTCTTCTTCTTCTTCTTCTTCTTCTTCTTCTTCTTTCTTCTTCTTCTTCTTCTTCTTCTTCTTCTTCTTCTTCTTCTTCTTTCTTCTTCTTCTTCTTCTTCTTCTTCTTCTTCTTCGGCGTTCCCGGTCTGATAATTAAGAAACACACTGTCACTGACAAGACTGGCGGTGGTGGTGTGTGATTTTACGCATCTGAACGCAGAAGGGGAATCGAGGGAAATGTTAGATTGTTATTCATAATACGTAATTGTTGTTTCTACTGTCCTGTATAACCCTTTCGCTGCCCTTATGACATCATATGACGTCCTTGCTGACGTGTTTCGTATCTAATAATAATAATAAAGAGGATTTCTAGAGCGCCCATCTACCACACTAGGTGACAACACAGGGCGCCTTACAATAACACTAACCACACACACACACACACACACACACACACACACGCACGCACGCACGCACGCACGCACGCACGCACGCACGCACGCACACGCACACACGCACGCACGTACACACACACACACACACACACACACACACACACACACACACACACACACATATATATATATATACATCAGATATACGACAGATACACACGTATCTGTCGGTAAGACGTCAGAGAACGACCTGCTGGACTACTGGCTTCTCGTGAACACGCTCAGGAGAACCAGATAATTGTTTTTTTTATTTTTTACTGATACTGTATTTGTCTATACCCTTCTGTAATAATATTTCACTGTGAATGTCTCGGTTATTAGTAGTACTGTAGCAACGGCAGATATGTCAGTCGGCCTTTGTGCTACTATTTTCACCGTTGAGAAATAAAATTCAATCAATCAGTCAATCAATCAATCAGTCAGAGCAGATCGAAATGAACGTCTGGCGATGGCTGAATCCCTCCGCGAGACTCTTCTTTGAAGAGACTGCATCAGCAGCACAAATCCTCTGGCAGCGAAAGGGCCAAAGACAAATTTGTCTCACGGCACAGTAACGTTTTCTGTAGTCTGTAGCTCTGACAGAACCATTCAGGGTTATTGATGAAACCGATAGGTATAATTATGAAACACACTGTCACTGACAGAACCATTCAGGGTTATTGACGAAACCGATAGGTATAATTATGAAACACACTGTCACTGACAGAACCCTCGAGGGTTACATGTTGGCGTAACCGATTGATAACTATAAAACACACGATCACCGACAGAACTATTCAGGGCTACTGACGAAACCGATTGGTAACTGTGAAACACACGATCACCGACAGAACCATTCAGGGCTATTGACGAAACCGATTGATAACTATAAAACACACTATCACCGACAGAACCATTCAGGGATAACTGATAACTGTGAAGCACACTGTCACTGACAAAACCATTCAGGGATAACTGATAACCGTGAAACACACTGTCACTGACAGAAACATTCAGGGCTTATGAATAACTATAAAACACACTGTCACTGACTGAATTATTCAGGGCTGACGAATAACTATGAAACACACTGTCACTGACATAACCATTCAAGGCTGATGAATAACTATGAAACACAGTCACTGACAGAACCATTCAGGGATAACTGATAACTATGAAACACAGTCACTGACAGAACCATTCAGGGCTGATGAATAACTACGAAACACAATGTCACTGACAGAATCATTCAGTGCTGAAGAATAACTATGAAACACACTGTCACTGACAGAACCATTCAGGGCTGAAGAATAACTATGAAACACACTGTCACTGACAGAACCATTCAGGGCTATTGACGAAACCGCCGGCGGAGCCTTCGCTAAGCCGTGGGTCGACAGACAGAGCGTGAAGGTCGACCCCAACGGCTTCGCCATCTTCAGCGGCAAAGAAGCTGAGAATCCCTTGGCCACCAACCCGGGCCCCGCCAACGACGTCATCTTCATCCCTTACTTCGCCAACCGCCAGTTCCCCAAGAAGTTCGCCATGGCGCTGCAGTTCAAGTTTAACGACAACGCCCCCAACACGGAGTACGTGCTCTTGTCCAACGACAGGTGCCTTCGTGTGAGTATCAGTTATTATGTTTGTTTTCGTGTGACTAACATAGAAATTTCATTCATGAATGCATATAAAATTACAAAATAATACGTGAATATACACATACTCCATTATGGAGTGTGGAGTATGTGCCCTTGTCGAACGACAGGTGTCTTCGTGTGGGTAATTAATTATGTTCGTTTCCATGTGACTAACACAGAAATAAGCCTTTTGACTGTATATACAATTACAACATAATACGTATATTTGGATGTATTTTATTTTCAGTCTGTATTTCGGTTTACAATGAAACACACACACACACACACACACACACACACACACACACACACACACACACACACACACACACACAACACACACACAACACACACACACACACACACACACACACACACACACACACACACACACACACACACACACACACACACACACACACACCACACACACACACACACACACACATACACACACACACACTCTCTCTCTCTCTCTCTCTCTCTCTCTCTCTCTCTCTCTCTCTCTCTCTCTCTCTCTCTCTCTCTCTCTCTCTCTCTCTCTCTCTCTCTCTCTCTCACGAGACCCAAACACATAAAAGGTTAAAAAGAACGCTATTTATTACGACAAAACGCAACATGCGAATTTTCGGGCTAATCCCCATTTTCAAGCTGCAAAACAGCACTTAAACTACAGTTAAACGGTGAAAACGACAGGTAGATAACATAATACGTAATTATACACATATATCTGCTTCATTAGTTAAACTTGTTTAACGCCGAGTTTTCTCCGAAGAGGTACTGGCGGGGACTAAAATCCCAGGAGGTGGGGAAAGAGATGAGACACTATACCTATCGCTATACAGTGCCATCACCAGAATGACTCCTGCATAAAGGATGGGCAGCGACGAGAGCCGTTTTAATGTTTCATTAACAGTGAGGAGCAGTCACAAAGACCGTGTCGACTGATAAACCACAACTCCTTGAAGAAAGAGGAGAGAGAAAGCGGAATCGAACCGAACCGAGGTCTTGCTGCTTACCAGCCTAACGCTTTACCGCTAGTCTTTAAGCCGTACACATTCAAAGGTGTAAGCCCTATATATTCAAAGGTTTAAGCCCTACATATTCAAAGTTTTAAGCCCTACACATTCAAAGATGCAAGCCCTGTACATTCAAAGGTTTAAGCCCCGACACATTCAAAGTTTTAAGCCCTACACATTGAAAGCATTAAGCCCTACACTTTCAAATGTTTAAGCCCTACACATTCAAAGGTTTAAGCCCTACACATTCAAAGCGTTAAGCCCTACACCTCCAAAGGTTTAAGCCCTACACTTTCAAAGGCTTAAGCCCTACACATTCAAAGGTTTAAGCCCTACACATTCAAAGGTTTAAGCCCTACACATTCAAAGGTTTAAGCCCTACACATTGAAAGCGTTAAGCCCTACACATTCAACGGTTTAAGCCCTACACATTCAAAGGTTTAAGTCCCTACATACTCAAAGCATTTAGCCCTACACCTTCAAATGTTTAGTCCCTACACATACAAAGCTTTAAACCCTACCCATTTAAAGATGTAAGCCCTACACATCCAAAGGTTTAAGCCCTACATATTCAAAGGTTTAAGCCCCTACATATTCAAAGCATTAAGCCCTACACCTTCTGTTTAAGCCCTACACATTCAAAGCTTTAAACCCTATACATTCAAAGATATAAGCCCTACACATTCAAAGGTTTAAGCCCTACACATTCAAAGGAGCTTTAAGCCCTACACATTCAAAGGTTTAAGCCCTACACATTCAAAGCTTTAAACCCTACGCATTCAAAGATGTGAGCCCTACATATTCAAAGGTTTAAGCCCTACACATTCAAAGGAGCTTTAAGCCCTACACATTCAAAGGAGCTTTAAGCCCTACATATTCAAAGGTTTAAGCCCCTACATACTCAAAGCATTAAGCCCTACACCTTCTAATGTTTAAGTCCCACATATTCAAAGATTTAAGCCCCTACACATTCAAAGGTTTAAGCCCTACACATTCAAAGGAACTTTAAGCCTTACACATTCAAAGGTCTTGTTCTCTATGTGGACAGTGCGATGCCACACTGAGGCTGACCGCCACACGGACCAGCACCTCCAGCAACCGCTGGACGTTCACCTTCTGGGTCAGCGACGTCAACAACCAGGAGGCCAGCATCTCCAAGGAAATCAACGTCAACCAGCAGGTCGGCCTCCATCAGTGGCGTTCTGTGAATGACAAAACTGACTGCTTTGAGTACGGGTGGTGAGGGAGATTCAAGATTAAAAGATTATTTTATTATCTTTAGAAGGAGGGATGCTTTGTGTTGATCCGAGTATCTTTGTGGGAGGATGGAGGGTAGGGGAGGGAGAGAGAGAGAGAGAGTGTGTGTGTGTGTGTGTGTGTGTGTGTGTGTGTGTGTGTGTGTGTGTGTGTGTGTGTGTGTGTATGTGCGTGTGTGGGTGTGGTTGTTGGTGATCTGTGAGTGGGGAGAGGTGGGAGGGGGAGGATGAGTTGGAGGGGGGGAGGGGAGTTTTTGAGTAATTATGAATC
>JABMCL010001517.1:502500-510000 GCA_018857735.1 Alviniconcha marisindica
CCCAAGATGTTGTGCCCTAGGCCTTTCCTTTTACATGATGTAATAAAGCTACCTTGAGTTTGGCCCTCACCAGTTCTGATAATCTAAAGGAACAAGAACATTTACTGGGCGTAACATTTATGGAGTTACGAGACACAAAATAATACAGTAATCATAACATTCAGATTTTTACTGATTTTATTGAGGGTTTTTTAAATTATTATTCAAATTTCAACACTTGTTTGGTGTTATTATATACATGGTTTTCACTCTCAAAAAATAAATTTGTAATAAAAAATAAAAATAAAATCGAGAAAAAAAAATGCACTAACTGCAACAGTGAAAACAAGATTTGGTTCAGATCTCTTTCCCGCTTTTTTTTTTTTTTTCCAACGGGGGGTGGGGGGTGCTTTACTATGACTCTCCTGTGTATAACGAATAACAACAATAACAATAAAGCATATAATCTGTCTGTTCCGTGAACATAAAATCACATCTGTTACTTTGACAATCTCTGCTTGTTGTTACCATCTATTCAAGGAACGGAAAATGCATAATACAAGGTTGTTTTGTCTTTTTAAACACGTAGCACAAAAAGCTGGAAATGCAATAAACTGAAAGCAAAATCAGTTGAATGTATCTGTGCATAATACAAGGTTGTTTTGTCTTTTTAAACACGTAGCACAAAAAGCTGGAAATGCAATAAACTGAAAGCAAAATCAGTTGAATGTATCTGTGCATAAACAAATATGTGTGTGTGTGTGTGTGTGTGTGTGTGTGTGTGTGTGTGTGTGTGTGTGTGTGTGTGTGTGTGTGTGTGTGTGTGCTTGGAGATTGCATGGTTTGTTGATGTGTTGTTTGCATGTGTGTGTGTGATGCTGTGTTGTTTGTGTGTGTGTGTGTGTGTGTGTGTGCATGTGTATGTGCATATGTGTGCATATGTGTGTGCGTGCGTGTGTGCGTGCGTGAGTGCGTGCGTGCCTGCGTGTGCGTGTGTGAGTGACTGTGTGTGTGTATGCATGTGTGTATGCATGTGTGCGTGTGTGGACGGGGACGGGGGGTACATGTGTGTGTGTGTGTGTGTGTGTGTGTGTGTGTGTGTGTGTGTGTGTGTGTGTGTGTGTGTGTGTGTGTATCCATGCAAGAGACAGTTACTGAGTTAGAGAAATAGACTGGAAGAGAGACATACAGCAATACTGAGAAAGGTAACAGTAGGTTTTGTTTACCCGTCATCGGTTCATAAATCAGTGTAAACATTAGTGTGTAACCCTTTCATCTTTTCAAAGCCACTTCAAAATCTATCTTTTCTCACATATCTCGCAAATCAACAGTTGAAATTTTGCACTTGTCCTTTCTGTAATCAAGATCTGCTTGTTATTTTAGCTCCTCTCTTCCCACCCCATCCCTGTGTGTGTGTGTGTGTGTGTGTGTGTGGTGTGTGTGTGTGTGTGTGTGTGTGGTGTGTGTGCGCGCACACGTGTGTGTGTGTGTGTGTGTGTATGTGTGGTGTGTGCGTGCACTGTGTGTGTGTGTGTGTGTGTGTGCGTGTGTGTGTGTGTGTCTGTGTGTCTGTGTGTGTGTGTGTCGCGCACCTGTGTGTGTGTGTGTGTGCGGTACGTGTGTGTGTGGAGGGGGTGCGTGGTGTGTGTGTGTGTGTGTGTGTGTGGTGTGTGTGTGTGTGTGTGTGTGTGTGTGTGTGTGTGTGCGCGCCACGTGTGTGTGTGTGTGTGCATGTGTTGTGTGTGTGCATATGTGTGTGTGTGTGTGTGTGTGGTGTGTGTGTGTGTGGTGTGTGTTTGCGAGTGTGTGTGTGTGTGTGTGTGTGTGTGTGTGTGTGTGTGTGTGTGTGGTGTGCGCGCACACGTGTGCGTGTAAGTGTTTGTGTGTGTGCGTGCGTGCGTGCGTGGGTGTGTGGTGTGTGCATGTGCGTGTATGTATGTGTGTGTGCGTGTGTGTGTGTGTGTGTGGTGTTGCGCGCACACGAGTGTTTGTATGTGTGTGCGCGCGCACACGTGTGTGTTTGTATGTGTGTGTGCGCGTGTGTGTGTGTGTGCATGCGTGCGCACATATGTACCCAATATGGGTGTTGTTTTTTCACTGATGTAAATCGCCTGGGGCCACAGGGTTGCTACTGTAAAAGTGGACCATTATTATTATTGTCAGTATTTCAATGACAGGCGCGAAACAGCCAGGTGCAAACTCCTTGCCTCACACCACGCAACCACCACATCTATAATCACTCTTACTGGTTCCTTAATAACACTCAACTTGATGAATGTTTCACACTTTCTTCTCATTAGTCATAAGATTAACAATTTACATCAAACAAATGCATTATTTAGCATTTCAAATGCAGTATCCCAACACAAAAAATACATGCTTCGTGTTTTTGCACATTTTCACGAAGTATTAAGACAGCAAATAGAAAAGTTCAAAATGCGTACAGGGACACGGGGCCCCAACGCTGCACACTGCTCAGATGGTTTTGCAGCTGTGTCCAAATTAAAAGTGTCCTTTAAGCCAAAAAATCTGAAACATGAATGACTGCTAGCACTCTAAAACAAGACCCAGACACACCAAAGGTTAAAAAGAACACTATTTATTGTGACAAAACATGCAAATCTTTGGGGTAAGTCCATTTTACAAGCTATGAAACGTCTGTTAAATGGTGAAAAATGAGATGCAGCATACTTGTCTGCTTTTGATTGCGCTGTTTTGTTACGTTGTTTTGGTGTCCAGTGTTGGGAAGAATGTTGGCATGACAATGACATGTAATGAAAAATCAAATGCCCTTAAGCCAGCTGTATTTAATGGAACAAACCTCAATTCTCTAACAACATTTTGTTCGGCAGGTTACATAGTTCGCTCTTGGATTTTGCATCCCGTCATCTGCGCATGTCCAACTGGCAGGGGAGATTACAAGCAAAATCGTCTTGAAGAATCAACACACAAGGGAGTTAGTTACTTAGCATTCGAAAGACGTCACACGAATACAACAACATAGACCCAAGTCGCATACAGTATCAAAATCTTCTTGTTCAGGATTTCATTTCCAAAAGCCCTGCCGACTTTGTGTGTAGAATTCAGAAATACATTCTTCAAAGCATGCACCAACAGAGGTGTGTAATGGCTGGTTACGTACAACACGTGTGCAGCAGGAAATAAAATATAGCACAAAATTAATACTGTTCTGAGAACTGGAAACAGTGCCATGCCACATATGTTTGTATGTAAATTTGCATCATTCCTCCAACCCGCAGTATGAACCCCTTTAACATTCTCTTCTTTCCCACATCTTCTTTCCCACATCTTCTACCTACATACAACACGTGTGCTGCAGGAAATAAAATATAGCACAAAATTAATACTGTTTTGAGAACTGGAAACAGTGCCATGCCACATGATATGTTTGTATGTAAAATTGCATCATTCCTCTAACCCGCAGTATGAACCCCTTTAACATTCTCTTCTTTCCCACATCTTCTATCTACCTGTCATAACAAAAATAACGCTTCATGTCAAACATATGTATCAATGACATTGTGACACAATATCCCAACACAGACAATATACTTGTGCAGTGTTTAAGAAAGCATTATCAACACAGCAAACAGCTAGAAAAGTTCAAAAACAACTCTAAAAGCACAGTCAGGTCTCGCTATATACACAGTGATCAGTGGACCTTGCAAATGACTCTTCTGAAGACAACTGCACTTCAAGGAACTAGCCTTCTTTTTAAACATTTCTCTTGATCCAACTGGTAGTTAATATTAGTTAGTATCTGGGGAGCGGGGATAGCTCAGTGGTTAGAGTATCGGACTCGTGATCGAAAGGTCCTGGGTTTGAGTCCTGGCAGGAGCAGCGGGAGAATTTTCTTCTCTAGGGTCAACTTTCTGTGCTGACTCTTATTTCAGTATCCGTTCCACCCCAATGTTACTGCAGTAGTACGTAAAAGATCCCAGTATTCTGCCAAAAATGCAGGTGGCAGGTTACACTTAAACACACATACACCCTACCTATGTGGCTTTGAATGAAGTGACCTGGTGCATGGGTGAAAGGTGTACACAGAACCTGCACTGAAACAGCAGCGTTTCACGTGGCACCAGCCATGGAACATCCACAGAGTGCTACCAGTACACCACTTCCGCGGATATTAATAATACGCGCTATAAAAGGATACAGTCACTCATTCAGACTCATATGCCAATGTGCACAGTGAGTCTGCTTGAGAGCAGAGAATAGCGCTATATAAAAGCTGTGAATAATAATAATAATAACTGGATTTTAACATCCAGTCAACTGCACAGGGGTCACCCCAGGACAACAAAACTCAGTCACCCAACTGGTAGAAAAGAGCGAAACAAAAATTCACCTTTAAAGACACTGTTCTCAAATACCCAGTTGACGTTATGTAGATTTCAGAAAACCAGTACCCAGGGTGACAATTGGTGGGACCAGCCACAGGAAAACGTATCCAGTGTCATGAGTGACAATTACTGGAACCTGCCAAGTAAAACACTGCCAAGTGTCATGAGTGACAACCAGTGGAACCTGCCAAGTAAAACACTGCCAAGTGTCATGAGTGACAGTTACTGGAACCTGCCAAGTAAAACACTGCCAAGTGTCATGAGTGACAACCAATGGAACCTGCCATGTAAAACACTGCCAAGTGTCATTAGTGACAGCTACTGGAACCTGCCATGTAAAACACTGCCAAGTGTCATGGCTCACAGGTGTCACATGCTGTGCATGGCCTCTTTGATGTTTGTCGCTGAACAGCATGGGCATGTGTCAGTCACGCTGGGTCATTGGCTGTGGTAAAAAATATATAAAATCTCGCTTTCCAAATTCAACATAAAACACACACGGCACAATTAAGGCAAAATCCTTTTTTCTTTTATTTTTTGACCACACTCTACCTGACAAGCAAAATACAATTAAGGCAAAATCCTTTTTTTAAATTTGGACCACACTCTACCGGACAAGCAAAATACAATCTCATGTCATGAACAAGACCTCAAATCAAGTCTACATAGGGCATGCACACTAACCATAACAATTAACGCCTTACCTACCAGCGGTCAAACCAACCATGTGCTGGTGCAAATGACAGTGGTCTTGCTGCTCATGTTCTGTGCTTTGCTCCAACACAGGCTCAGGGAGTTCAGTCAATATGATCTTAAATGATACACAATACTAAACACATATTCAGTGAGTTGATTTGCGCATGAGCTAAAGGACATCACATGAAAATGATTTCATATGAACATGATGTCTATCACCCGTTTCAGCTCTCACCTGGCACACAAATAAACACAAGGTACATAAACTCAACCAGAGGTAGATCTTCCAGGTACCTATTGATTTCCAAAAGAAATACAGCACCAAAACACAACAATGCCCATAAGTCTGAGACCAAAATTTCAACAAAACTGCTAAACCCTAACTTTCATTGTTAGTCAAGAGTTTACATGAATAATCCCTACTAGATTAACATAAACATTTGAGCCAATTGTTCACACTTTTCAAAGCTTTGTAGAGCTAGCAGCTGGAAATGGTCACATCACAAATGTTCACACTGGCCTACATCAGGAATGATTTTCATTTCACCAATCATTTCTCATTTAAAGCGTCCAATCACAGCAAAGATCCAGGGTCAGCTGATCACATTTTTTCCACGACGACTGTAATTCCCTGACCGCCGCCAATACATGCACTGCCCATCGCCAGCTTCAGGTTGGCACGTCTGTGGGGGATAAAACAAAATTTTAAAAATCATAAATAAAAGTATTTAAGGTGAAAGAATCAAAATCAGTGATGCAAAACCCAAAGGGGGATAACTGGTGTGTTCCTAGGTCCCTGGTTCAAAATGAGATGAAAAATTAGCAGCTGGTTGACCTGGCATGTGGTATGCATGAAAGATGAGGTCATATGGCTGGCCAATCAGGAAGCTTGTTTGCCCATTGTAAGTGTTAAAGTGATACTTGTGTGTATAGAGGTGCACAGTGCATATGTTTGTGGGTGCAGGTGCCTGTGTGTGCATGTGTGTGTGTGTGCATGTGTGTGTGCGTGCATGTGTGTGTGTGTGTGTGTGTGTGTGTGTGTGTATACAGGTGCTTGTGTGTGCATGTGTGTATGTGCACGCACATGCACGTGTATGTGTGAGTGCACATGCATATGTGTATTTGCGTGTGTTTGTGTGTGTGTAAATAAGTATGTGTGCGTGCGTGTGTGCATGCGTGTGTGTCTGTCTGTATTGCCAGTCTGTCTGTCTGTCTCTGTCTGTGTATATTTCCTTAGAATGGTCTCTCTGAACACGATTTTCAGCATTAGAAATACTTTTACCATTATTATCATTCCAGTCCGACCCAAACATTTATGACCTCCCTTTTCACAGAAACAATGCACAGGCAGGAAATCCTTTCACCACAACCACATAGTATAACAGCTACAACTGATTCAATCAGTTACCCCCATGATGTTCTGATGCACATTTTGGGGGGGAGCTAACCACTCCCAACCCAGGCAGCAACTAAACATCAGCCCATGCCCTTCCTCATATCTTGGCCGCGACTGGTTACATCACACCCAGCTCCAGCTACCCTGCTATTCATGGACTGGCCAAAATCAGTGATCTGTCAATTTCCCAGGCTGTGGCACACACACACACACACACACACACACACACACACACACACACACACACACAGGGGCGGGGATAGCTCAGTGGTTAGAGCGCCGGACTCGTGATTGAAAGGTCGTGGGTTCAAATCCCTGCAGGAGCGGCAGGAGAATTTTCTTCTCCAGGGTTGACTTTCTGTGCTGACTCTTATTTTGGTATCCGTTCCACCCCTGTGTTACCGCAGTAGCACGTAAAAGACCCCGGTGATTCTGCCAAAGGTGCAGGTGGCAGGTTACAGCTAAACACACATACTCCTTATGTATGTGGCTTTGCATGAAGTGACATGGTGCATGGTTGTATGGTGTACACAGAACTTACGCCGAGATGGCTGCAGTTTCATGTGGCACCAGCCATGCTAGCGCTGTAAGTACACTTCGGTGGATATTCCCAAAAAACGCGCTATAAAAATCTTGTCACTCATGCACACAACACACACACATACACACACACAACACACATACACACACACTCACAACACACACACACACACACACACACACACACACACACACACACACACAACACACAAAACACAAACACAACACACACACACACACACACACACACACACACACACACACACACACACACACACACACACACACACACACCACACCACACACACACACACACACAACACACACACACACACACACACACACACACACACAACACACACACACCACACACACACACACACACACACACACACACACACACACACACACACACACACACACACACACACACACACACACACTCCACTCTGGCAGACATGTGAGGGAAGGAAGGGAAGGAAACTGATGCTTGGAGGGTACTCACAACCACTATGCCACAAT
>JABMCL010001517.1:512500-562500 GCA_018857735.1 Alviniconcha marisindica
AGTAAGAAGGATGCAGACATCCAACTGACCACAACAAAATTGCCCCTTGTGGGATGATTAAAGTTTTTTGAATTGAATTGAACTGAATTGAATTGAAGTGACCTCTTGCTTCCAGCCAGATAACTCTGCCCACTTAGACAAGCTGGGTAAACAACACAGCATGTGTTCTAACTCGTGCTTCAAACTGCACAGATTGTTTGATCGCTGATCACTTTCATCATCCTTCCAGTTAACCTCAGAACAACATGATCCTGTCATGTTCAAAAAATTCCTTGCATCACTACTTCCTGTTACTATCAGAATGACAGGATCCCTAATATCAGAATGAGGTGATCCTGTCATGTTCAGAAAAATCCCAGATGCATCACTACTTCCAGATAACATCAGAATGAGGTGATCCTGTGATCTTCAGTAAAATCCTTGCACCACTACTTCCAGTTAACATCAGAATGAGGTGATCCTGTGATCTTCAGTAAAATCCTTGCACCACTACTTCCAGTTAACATCAGAATGAGGTGAACCTGTGATGCGCCGCGAGCTTGTAAATTTGTACAGGGTATAGCGCTATATAAGAATTATTATTATTATTATTAAATTCAGAAAAATCTTTGGACCACTACTTCCAGTTAATATCAGAATGACATGATCCCATTATGCTCAGAAAAATCCTTGCACCACTACTTCCAGTTAATATCAGAATGACATGATCCTGTAATGTTCAGAAAAATTCTTGCATCACTACTTCCAGTTAACATCAGAATGAGATGATCCTGTGATGTTTGGAAAAATCCTTGCACACCACTACTTCCAGTTAGCATCAGAATGAGGTGATCCTGTGATGTTCAGAAAAATCCTTGCATAACTACTTCCAGTTAACATCAGAACGAGGTGATCCTGTAATGTTCAGAAAAATCTTTGACCATTACTTCCAGTTAGCATCAGAATGAGGTGATCCTGTGAGGTTCAGAAAAATCTTTGCACCACTACTTCCAGTTAACATCAGAATGAGGTGATGCAGAAAAATCCTTGCACCACAACTTCCAGTTAATATCAGAATGACCTGATCCTATTATGCTCAGAAAAATCCTTGCATCACTACTTCCAGTTAATATCAGAATGACATGATCCTGTAATGTTCAGAAAATTCTTACAGCACTACTTCCAGTTAATATCAGAACGACATGATCCCGTTATGCTCAGAAAAATCCTTATATCACTACTTCCAGTTAATATCAGAATGAGGTGATCCTGTGATGTTCAGAAAAATCCTTGCATCACTACTTCCAGTTAATGTCTGTACAATGCACTCCTGCTATGCTCAGAAAAATCCTTGCATCACTACTTCCAGTTAATATCCGAATGGCATTATCCTGTCATGCTCAGAAAAATCCTTGCATCACTACTTCCAGTTAATATCCGAATGGCATTATCCTGTCAAGCTCAGAAAAATCCTTGCATCACTACTACCAGTTAATATCCGAATGGCATTATCCTGTAATGCTCAGAAAAATCCTTGCATCACTACTTCCAGTTAATATCAGAATGGCATTATCCTGTCATGCTCAGAAAAATCCTTGCTTCACTACTTCCAGTTAATATCAGAATGGCATTATCCTGTCATGCTCAGAAAAAACACCTTGCTTCACTACTTCCAGTTAATATCCGAATGGCATTATCCTGTCATGATCAGAAAAATCCTTGCATCACTAATTCCAGTTAATATCCGAACGGCATTATCCTGTCAAGCTCAGAAAAATCCTTGCTTCACTAATTCCAGTTAATATCAGAATGGCATTATCCTGTCATGCTCAGAAAAATCCTTGCTTCACTAATTCCAGTTAATATCAGAATGGCATTATCCTGTCATGCTCAGAAAAATCCTTGCTTCACTACTCCCAGTTAATATCCGAATGGCATTATCCTGTCAAGCTCAGAAAAATCCTTGCTTCACTACTTCCAGTTAATATCCGAATGGCATTATCCTGTCATGCTCAGAAAAATCCTTGCTTCACTAATTCCAGTTAATATCCAAATGGCATTATCCTGTCAAGCTCAGAAAAATCCTTGCTTCACTAATTCCAGTTAATATCCGAATGGCATTATCCTGTCATGCTCAGAAAAAACACCTTCCATCACTACTTACAGAGGCGTTGCCAGCGGTGACGGTTCCATTCTTCTTGAAGACAGTGGGCAGCTTGGCCAGATTTTCCTTTGTTGCAGGTCGCGGGTGTTCATCCACCACAAAGTCCTCGGGACCTGATCCAAAAAACACGTTGTTCAGTTGCTTCTCCTTTTGCATTCAGTCAGTCACACTCTACATTTTTCTTTTTCATTCTGGGGTAACCCTGTGCTGCTGACAGGACGATAAACTCCAAGAACTAACTAAATTGTGTGTTGAATTGGCATAAAAGAATTTCTGAATGTGTGATTTGTCCTTAAATGACCCTATGCGTATCCGACAGGACATTAGAATCCAAGAACTAAGCAGCTTTTTTCTTTGATTATGGTGGGGGGGTTGGGGGAGGATGGGGGGACTAAGAAAGGGGTGTTTTTTGTTACACAGCATGCAAAACCTGTGTAGCTCTTACAGCAAACACAGGCTTTCAACCGTTACCTATCAGGGCTTGGTACTCCTAAACGGTGTTGCCAAACTGTTGATTGATGCTCTGGTACCATTTCATCCTAACACCAACTATGCAGCACCACAGCTGGTAGGGTGTGTCAGAGCCACTCTTCTAAAAGAAACCACTGTCATGTCGGAACTGCCCAAAGGTTGCAGAGACCAGCTGCACAAGTCTGGACACTACAGAGGACGCTGCACAAGTCTTGACACTACAGTGTCATAGTCTTTATAGCTTATGAGGCAACTGCATTAGTGGCTTGAAGACTTATAGAAGACGAGGGAGGGCAGACATGTGGATACAGATATTCAACAATCTTTCAGAAAAACAGCCTTTCAACACAAACACACATCAGTGGTCCAGTGCAAAATTTACCAGCCCAAAATGTTTACTGGTACTTTAATTACCAGCACAGCGGAAACATTTTAAATCTATCCATCCCATCAATCCTTAACTGTGTTAATATACATCAATGCACTTCAAAGTTAAGCCGCAGAACATTAATTACCTTTCTTGCCCTTGACTTTGATGGGGATGATCTCATCAGCAAACTTCCCTGCTTTCTGTGCTGTAACAAAAGGGAAACACAAGGTGGGTCAGCAACATCACCATTCTCCCTCGAATAAGGGACATTTTAAAGTTCTCAGGGAAGAAGGCACAACATCAACTGCCTCCACAGACTAAAAAGTTCATTCAACAAAGCACTTTTCTCACCCGACTATAGTCTTCAGAGCAACAGGCGATGTTGGGGAAACTTCTGAGAGATATGGGCTTTCCCGAGTGCATTAATAAACACCATCTTGAACTGAACTGAACTGAACTAGTCTTCAAGCATTCTTTTTCTCTACTCTTCTGCTTAACCCTGTGTGAGTGCATGTGTGCATGCGAGAGAGAGTCAAAGCAGTACATCATTTAGTAGTCATTTCTTTGTGTTTATTTTGCTTGTGGGGGGGGGGGGGGGGGGGAGGGGAGATGCAGTGAAATTTACAGTGGAGGAAACCGTGCATGTATCATGTACCTTCCTGCCAGCGAGTCTGCGTCTGCAGAGCGTAGTCGTCACAGTCCTGCCGAGACAGCTTGTACTGCTCAGCAAGATTTTCAGCTGTGAGGGCCATGGGGAGCTTGACGTAGGAGTCCGTCAGACCCTCCCACAGACTGTCTTCCAGCTGCAAAGGGAAAGAGATAACCCCTTTTCAAGGTCAACAAGGCTGCAGTAGCTACAGCACCATCTGTGGAATAGGGAGAGGCACTGGTGCAGGGCAAAAGCGCTCACTCTTGAAAGCCAATTTAACCCCTTCACTGCCTAAGCCTGTGAAATTTCCGGGCTGAAAAGTGCACGCACACGCCTACAAACAGTATATTTTCAAGGTCCTATAACAAATGTACTTTCAGTTCTGTGTGTTTTGATGCCAGCCCTTTCACGTGTAATGTGAAAAAGAAAAGAAAAATGCTTCAAGATTTGAAATTTCACCCTTTTACTGGTCGTTTTCAAGTGATGTCATGGCAGCGAAAGGGTTACGTTAAGCCGCGTTACCGCAGTGGCATGTAAAAGATCCCAATCATTCTGCCAAAAGTGTAGGTGGCAGGTTACAGCTAAAAACGCATGCACCTTATATGTGTACCTTTGCATGAAGTGACATGGTATGATGCATGGGTGTATGGTGTACACAGAATGCGCTGAGATGGCAGCAGTTTCATGTGGCACCAGCCATGTGTAACAACCAAACAGCGCTGTAATTACACCACTTCGGTGAATATTCAAAATATGCTATAAAAAGCTACGCTCATTCAGCATTACGTTACAAGAGCACAATGAGTCTGCTCAAAAGTGGAGAATAGCGCTATATGAAAGCTATCAACAACATTATCACACATCGCCATATGGATGGGTGACAGTTATGTGCTAAGCTCTGCATCCATCCTGAGATTTCTCTGTGATCACATTCTGTGCAGAGACTACAAAGTCCTTTGGATGATGTTAAAAGCTAATGGCTCATTGTTTAACAGACACCAGCATGCTGCAACACATCTAACAGCTGCTATTAGTGTTAAATGGCAAAGTTAATTCAATTATTTTTGACACGTCATTTAGCAAGAAAAGAACGTGAGCAGTTTTTTGTTGTCAATTCACATCTGCTGGAAGAGTGTTAAACGCTGAGGACCAAAGCATGTCTTCCACATCTGTTTTTACTTAACCTACCTTCAGGTCCTGTCCGAAGCGAGTTCCAAAGCGAATGTCTCGAATAGCGTATGGAGCCTGTGTCATGTTTTCCGTCCCTCCAACCAGCACCATCTGACTCAGACCCAACTCTATCTCCTGAAAACAAACAGCAGAGTCAGAAAATGCTGTGAATAACCACAACACAAGTCTTATCTCTGTCTCCTGAAAACAAACAGCAGAGTCAGAAAATGCTGTGAATAACCACAACACAAGTCTTATCTCTGTCTCCTGAAAACAAACAGCAGAGTCAGAAAATGCTGTGAATAACCACAAAACAAGTCTTATCTCTATCTCCTGAAATCAAGTCTTATCTCTATCTCCTGAAAACAAACAGTAGAGTCAGAAAGTGCTGTGAATAACCACAACACAAGTCTTATCTCTGTCTCCTGAAAACAAGTCTTATCTCTATCTCCTGAAAACAAACAGTAGAGTCAGAAAATGCTGTGAATAACCACAACACAAGTCTTATCTCTGTCTCCTGAAAACAAACAGCAGAGTGAGAAAATGCTGTGAATAACCACAACACAAGTCTTATCTCTGTCTCATGAAAACAAGTCTTATCTCTATCTCCTGAAAACAAACAGTAGAGTCAGAAAATGCTGTGAATAACCACAACACAAGTCTTATCTCTGTCTCCTGAAAACAAACAGCAGAGTCAGAAATTGCTGTGAATAACCACAACACAAGTCTTATCTCTATCTCCTGAAAATAAACAGCAGAGTGAAAAAATGCTGTAAATAATCACAGCACAAGTCTTATCTCTGTCTCCTGAAAACAAACAGCAGAGTCAGAAATTGCTGTGAATAACCACAACGCAAGTCTTACTTTGAACACTCAGTGTAAGTATTACAATACAATGCACTACAACAATTCACTATCACAGAGCTATCAATCTGGCAGTTATATAACAGTATCACAAACATAGTGATAATAATAATGAACATTTGCCAAGCATCTCCTCTCCAGATGCTAAGTGCTTCATAATGGCAGCTAACAAACAACAGTGACTACTACCGCTACACAATTTTCATTTATGTAGGGTAATGCGTACACCACCATTGTATGGGCACAGGCATTTTTTAATTTACTATTAAGCTACACCCACCCACCCCCAAATCCCCTTCCACCCCACCCCCTCCACCCTATGACCACTTCAAATGATGCAGCCATAATTTGTGTTTGGGTCATAGATATAAGGAGACATATCAAACAAAAATATTAGAAGAATATCAAGAAGCTATTCACAGGAGTAAAAATAAAATAAATCCTGTGCTTTAAATGAGTTAACGTCCCAATCCCCACTCATGGAATGAAAAATTACATATTACTGCGGACAGAAAAGTTCTGTTTTTAGAGGAGTTTTCAAAGGGTTGATAAACAAAGCACGCACAGTGTTGTGCTGGAGTTTGTCCCAGACTGTAGGACCTTGATATGCAAGAAGAGTGTTGGCCAGATGACTTAGTTTTGACAGAAGGGGTTTAAAACAGACAAGCATCACAGGAGGAACAGAACTGTCGGAAAGGAACATAAACGTTGAGAATGTCAGCCAGGCGCTGAAGACCCAAAACGGAACAGAACTGTCGGAAAGGAACATAAACATTGAGAATGTCAGCCAGGCGCTGAAGACCCAAGGCAGTAACAAAAGAGAAACAGGCAGAAAATAGTTCATAGCTAACACAGACTGGAAGCCAACGGAGCAGATAGAAGTCACCAGTTACCTGAGCTCCATTAATGATGGCCTGAAAGCCTGAACCGCAAAGCCTGTTGACTGTCAGGGCAGGTACAGGCACAGGGATTCCCAGCTTCAGTCCAATGTGGCGACTTAAATAGATTCCATCTGTTGATGTCTGAAAATGGATCAGGGAGACAAAAAATATCTCAGTGATAACACAAGAAGCAAAAGAACGAGACCATGTCAGCTGAACCGACAATATCAGCATGTCTAGCACATCCGAGTCCTGTTAAAGTTTGAGGTAAGCAAACACGCACGCAACAACTTCGCATTGACAGACATGATCTAGGGTTATATAGTCTATGGACTTTTCCATGCCATGTAAAATGCCATGGTTTAACTTAAACATGAGAATCCAGATAATGAGATTATATACATATGTATATATTCAGCTGGATACTTTTTCTCTTTCTTTTCTTTTTAATCTCATAGCAAAGCATGCCATTGAAAAACTGTTGCATACAGAAAGTGTACCACGTATTCAACAAAACAAACTCAACAAAACTGCAGGTGATGCAAATTAAATGTATCATAATCACAGAGGCTGCATCATCAAGCCTGCTGCTGATTAATTTAGTTAGTACAATTTTGTTTTTCATTCAAGTCCAAAAGTGTTTGGCTTTGACCCTGGTAAAGAAAACAGAAAAGCAGGATAAATAACCCCTAAGTATATATATTAGCTATAATATTAATCATCATTATTTTAGGTAGAGAATTAGAAGTGATGATCTACAAGTACAAAATCCATCTGTAGCTCATTTAGTTAGTTACTTAGTACAATAGTAGAATAGTACCCAGTGAACTTTCTCATATTGAACCATGTATCTATGCAGAGGAATTATTCATTTATTCTGTCTGGAGGGTGGGAAGGGGTGCCACTCGTCCTTGCTCCCAGGTCAGCCTGCTTACCACCATCACATTTCCAAAGATGATGGAGTTGATGAGTTCTGGAGAGATGTTGGCCGACTCCAGCGCCCCTTTGGAGGCCTGAAGTCCAAGCTCAGTGGCAGTCACATTCTTTAGCTTTCCTCCGTAAGTGCCGAAGGCTGTACGCTTGGCCGCAACAATAAACACCCCAGAAACAGCTGGAGAAGGGGGGAAAAGTCAATGAAAACAACACTGCATACTTCCATCCTGAAACATTTTTTAGACTTTCTTTGCCCCCCCCCCCCCCCCCCCCCCCCCTCCCCATTTTTGTTGTTGTCTTTCTTCAAAGGGGAAAGAAGATGGGGGGGGGGGGATTGGGGGGGGAACAAATAATTCAAGGAGAATGTGAACTGATCAAAAACATTACTCAGTTTAAAATTAAAATCAAATATCCAAGATCAGAATCAATGAGGCCCAGAGCGCTCGTGCAAAATCAACACACAAGGGAGTTAATTAGTGTTTTGAAGATGTAACACAAACACGATAACTCTCTCCTGGTGGAGTTTATGTATCCTGTATTTACATGCATGTCTGGTGAGAGTTTCCGCAGCATCTTTTGAGTGCTGATCAACTCCCTTGTGTGTTGATTCTTCAAATAACTGTCACAAAAATTACAGTTTCAAACACAAAGTCAGTATAAACTTTGATTATGCCTGGATTACCTCCAGAGGATTCAGATTATTTTTTTAAACATATTTTAACCATCGAACCCTAATTCTGGTAAATACATGTGTGCTGTATAAATTGGTCCAGTTCCTAGTCTAGCTGTTCGGGTTGTAATGAACTATTGTTAAATCACACACACACACACACACACACACACACACACACACACACACACACACACACACACACATACAAACTGAAGCAGGTTTTTGTGTTAAGTGCCTGCAGAATATGTATTATCTAAAATAGGCTCCAAAACATTGTTGTTGCTGACTGCTTAAATTATATAGCGCTATTCTCCACAGTTTTGTGCAGACTCACTGCACTCATGTGAGACTCTGTATTGTAACAGTGCATCACGCAGGCGTTTATGATTTTAAAAGATGTTTCTTTCTTCTGATGAATCCACACAATGCATTCTGTTTCTGTACGGGGGTTCCTTCAGGAAAAATATGTGGTAGCTGGATTTCAATGTTGAGATGTGCTCGCTATTGTTTTTCACTTGGTTGTGTTTGCTGTTGATCGTGCTGCTGTGTCCTCAGAACTGTGATCCAGCTTCTGACTTGTGATTTAGCAATTGCGTTTTGAACTGGTGTACAACTAAAAGAATTTTAAACATGGACTCGTCCCAAGGTGACCTAGATGCAGTTGACAGGGATGTTAAATTTCAAGCACTAACAAACATGTACTCCCTAGACGTTAAAAAAAAAAAACAACTGAAGTCACAACAACCACAAATGAAATGTTTGATCTTGTCACTGTCTCTGTCATTTTCAAAGTATTCCCATTGATTTTGCAACTCTTGTTCTCTGTTTATTATCTTTTACATGTATGCTAGTTTATTGTTTACCCTGTTTAAATATAAATTGATTCTGAACACTTTTTCATTTTATTTTTTGCTCCATTTTTCTCTTAAACTTTGCCCATTGTGTCTTGCCTTCATGTACAACTACAAAACAATGGAGAAGCTGGTGCCAGCAATGCCAGCATTTATATATATATATATAATATACATTCCTGACTGCCCAAAAACAAGGATGTCAGATCAGATCCAGCTGATCAACTGACTTTGTGTCCAGTAGTCTGGTATCTGAAACAATGAAAGATGCTACACAGCGCCACACAGCAAAACTGTATAATTAACTACAATACAGGCTCTCCACTTCTTTCCAACAACCAGAATTTGTCATCTTCTTAAAAGTCTGTCTTCATTTTTTCCTTTCCTTTCGCCTCAGATGCTACGGAGCCTATTACTTTGTTAGGGACAATCCGCTGTAGAATTGTCTTGGACAGCTGAGACCAAGGGGGGTGGGGGGGGGGGGGGGGGGGAAGACGAGTTGGGCTTGGTTAAAAATAATAACGAATAATAATACAGGCTCTCCTTCTTTCCAGCAACCGCAATTTTTCATCTTCTTGAAACTAATGAAACTTATTGAAAGTCTGTCTTTGCCGTCTCACTGCATATCGCACAGATCCCAATTCTACGGTACTGGGTGTGTTGGTTCACGCCTAGCTGAAGGGCATAAATTAGTTTTGCGATGTGGCATAAACTGTTGACCCTTGTCCCTTGTCGTTGCGACAAATGAAAAATAAAAGCTGTGTGTGGGAGAAACAAACAGTTAGACAGGCAGCAACAGAGATTCAGTCTGGGCTTCACTTGTGTCGTCTGCAGTGCTAGTGACTCGGTCCGGGGCCAAAGTCCAAAGTTGCTCAGTGCTTGTAAAGTGTTATTGTTTTCATATACAACTGTCGCAACTTGTAATAAATGACCACGATGTATTCAAATAACAGTTATTTGCACATTTCATTGAAGTGTGCGCCGAATTCACGTTTGTACAACAAATGCTTGTCGCCAGTTGGTACCTCACCTCTGGACAGCGCCATGATGCTTGGAAAAGTTCGCCTCGAATGTTGATTGGAGAAAACCGGCAGCTGTGGTTATATGCACTATGCAGTGCGTACAGCTACTTCCGCAGTTCCACACATTGCTTCCCAAGTAACGGCGTGAGCTGGTTATTCGCACATTGCTCCGACCAAAATCACAGAAGTAACCAGAGACATTACATGCTGTAGTATCTCTGAAGTAACTAACACGGAAAAAAATAAGGTGCACATCAAAACACTATAATTTGCTTTTACTTATGCAGTGGGGCTTTGCAGCCTCAGCCGTGGCCGCACGAATGTTGACAAGTGTTGATTTGATTCTTGAAATAGTAACCCTATAACTCCGACGTATTGGACATCAGTGTTCCGGCGATGTAAAAAGCATGCATGCAAAATATATACATCATGCATTAGGTATTATATAACTTGTTAAATTATTTCAGTGACCGATGTCCTGTGCCGTGTATGTGGGGAGACAGGGCGTGATGGGGATGGGGGTGGGGTGAATGTGTGTGTCTGTGAGCGCATGTGGCATTCATGTGCATGGACGCATGTCAGAGTGTAGTGCGCAGTCTAGGCACGGTCTTGCCTGTTTAGTTGCTTATGATTTTTATTGCTTGTAGTCGTTGATTTTGTTGTTTATTTCTTGAAGATGCCTGAATGTGTATGTAGCTTATATCTGAATTTCATACAGTACGCAAAGAGGTTATTATAGATCGTCCATGTATTGGCTAGTCTACATAAATTATTTCATCTTATTCCGAGGAGGAAGTGCGCTTGGAGCATGAAGAGCTTTCAAAATACCCCCATACAGGGGAAAGAACTGCACACCGTAGTTGATGCATCAGAGCGATTGGATTGTCTCCCATCTTCCACCTTCCGCGTGTGTGTGTGTGTGTGTGTGTGTGTGTATATATATATATATATATGCTGTCTGCTGCTGAGGGCATGCTAATTTGTTTTTCAAGTCAAACAACCGATTCTGTTGAGCTGCTGAGTGTCCACTTCCTGACCTGCACTCGGCAGCCTGACACGCCTCCAGCTCAGAATGGTGATAAGTAGACTAAATGCACACACAGAGTAAGGAAGAGACTGAGGCACACACACACACACACACATCCTGAGAAAGGAACACACACACACACAGAGAAAGGAACACACACACACACACAGAATGGAACACACACACAGAAAGGGACACACACACAGACAGAAAGGCACATGCACACACACACACACACACACACACACACACACACACACACACACACACACACACACACACAGAGTTAAGGAAGAGAGAGGCACACACACACACAGAAAGAATAGAGAGCGAGACACACTCACATACAGAGATAGTGGGGGAGAACAGACATATTGTAATGCTTTTAAATTTTGTTTATTTAAGATCATTCAAAAATAGACACAATCCTTTTATTCAGCATGCTAGAAATGCACAATCGCATTGTAAAAATAAATGCTGAACACAAAAGAACAAACACTGCAATATACAAGTAACTATTTTACACACAGTTCATCAGTGTCAAATGGCAGAAGATTCAACTGACAGTTCACACCAGTGTAAAACATGGGTCATAAAATTACAAATAAAAGCTGCTCTTTTTCTCTCTCTCTCTCTCTCTCTCTCTCTCTCTCTCTCTCTCTCTCTCAAAGTTTATTTCAAACAAAAACAAGCAAAAGTCTGATTCATAGTCCAAGACCCAACATTTCACTTCTGAAGATGCAGTCAATGGCAAACAATACCAAGCCTGGCCTGTCTGCAACAGCCAAGTACTAATATTTACAGTTCACATCATCAATCACTGCAATTCTTGGCGAATATGGATGTAACCGAGTGCATTGTGTGTGTCCAGGGCCATGACTCTTTAACCTTTTATTTCCTGTCATCCTTTCTCTTTTTTGATTGGGTGTGATTTTTTAAGGCCCCAATTATCTAAAATGTTAAAACTTGTGTGCTGGGCCGGCAGCGTCCCTTTTCCCCCAGTGTCCCTGCAGAGGCAGGTTGTTTGTTTGCTGTTGTGGCCGGTGTTCATGTGTTCATCTCAGGGGAGAGCCTACACTGTTTCCTGGTTGGTGTAATTAAAAGTTACGTTATAGCAACTCTTCACTCATGCTTCCAACCTGCTTCCCTCACTCCCCACCCCGTTCCCCTACATATATGTGGAGAAAAGCACTTTTATTAAAGTACATCAGGTTACTGATTTTTTCTTTCTCTCCATGTTTTGAATTTAGTCAAACTGTTGCTGAGATGGTCTTTGTAAGTTCTGTAGTTGAAAAGTCAGATGATAATGTGTTTAGCTCAGTCAATAGTTCATGTGGTGCTGGGTCCTAGTGCAGTTGTGGGGTGCAGTGGTCTCCTTTCCCATGTGATTCACTGACCAAGAGATGGTTCAAATTTATTAGCGCTGGTCAGTGGCCCAGCTGTACACAACAAGTAAGTAAGTAAGTAAGTTGGTGTTTTATGCGCAGTCAACCAGTACAGTTATATCAGGGCAATACATATCTGACATTATATATTAATTTTTTTAATGTGTGTACATCTTAAAATCGGTATATATATACAGTTTTAAAACCATGCTTAAAAGGTGAATAACACAAATGATCTCAAATTTAAAAAAATCCAAAAATATTCATTTCTTTCAAAAAGTAATAAAAAAAATCAGGTGAAATATCCTGAAACAGCATGCACAGTGATTTAGCTTTAAAGTGGCTCTGTAAACAAGCCTCCCTTGTTTATCCAAGGGCATGGAAGAGCTGCCTTCCCCTCTCTGTTACTAATTCTCCTTTTATTCCAAATTCTGGACCACCGATGCTGTATCCATTTTAATCCCTGCATGATTTACACTTACGGACATTTCAAAGACTTTTGTGGACCCCAGCTGCCCTCTTTTGTAGCTGCTGATAACCTTGCCAAGTCTCCAAATTTCTCCATTCAGCCCAGAGTTCTGAGTTAGACAGGTAACACTATGACTTACACCTCCACTTTTAGCAGGTTGGTTTGACCATCTTTTACCTTTTTAGTTTCTGACTGATGTTTTATTGTTTGATTGTGGGTTTCGGGGTGGGTTTTTCTTCTTCCTTGCTGTTGTTGTTGTTGTTTTTTGTTTTTGTTTTGGGGGGTGATCTTGTTGTAAGACCCAACATTTTTCATGTTTGCTTAAACAATTGCGTGCAGAGACTAGCTCCATGAAAGCCACAAGCTGTTTCAGGCAAATGGGTTATAACACTTAAAAAATTTTTTTAAATAATGACTGATTTCTGAGTCATGAGATCCATGTTCAAGTAAGTAATTAAGTAATTTGGTGTTTTATGCCCAGTCAACCATTACGGTTATCTCAGGACACATGCAAGTAATTACCACAGACATGTTTATAACCTAACCTGCTAGCATTCTCAGTTGTGCGGTCACAGAATCGCTCAATGGCAGTTGATCTCTTCAAGCACTAGAGACGTTACATATATGATACTTTTTTCTTTCTTTTTTTAACATGGCAATAGTTTCTATTTTTTGCTCAACATGTTCAGTGTATTACCTTAAGGGGAAATCGGCCTGGAAACAGTACATGGGGGGGCTAACCACACCCTTGGAGATACAAACTTTGGGCTTGTACTGAGGCTTCAGGCATCTTGAATGACTGAAGTGTATCAAGGATCTCCAAATGGAAAGAGAAGACTGCATAAGGGACTAGGACTTGGTGGGGACGTCGTCATAAGAATGGCACAAGGACTGGTGAAAGGCAAAACCTACAAAGTTTTTGCTGACAATTTCTTCACAAGCCTTCCTTTTGTGAAGGCTCTGAAGGACAAGTCCATTCATTTCAGGGGCACATTTCATGCAAATCATTCCAAGGGGTGTCACCTGAAGATGGAAAAAGAGCTGAGGCAGCATTGACAAGTCAGACCAGCATCAGGCATATTATCCCGTCAGCCATCAAAACAAGAAGTGAAGTGGTGGCGCTATATATTCCATTCCTTTGTCAACCTGTGCATTGTGCAGGCCTACCTCCCCTGGGAGCGGTCACCGCACAACCTTGCACCCAAGAAGACCTACGACCACCTGTGGTTCCATGTCAACATCGCTGAACAGCTCCGTGCAGGATTCACCAGCAGAAAGCATGCGACGGGCCACAGCAGAGCGGTGCCAGAAGCCCCTACCGCCATTGCCACCATCGACCATCACAAACAGGTGAAGACTGAGGGCAGGCCAAAAGTGTGTCACCAGTGCTCGCAGTATGGCCGCAAGACAACAAAGGGATGGGCAGTAGAGACATCATACAAGTGTGCCTTCTGTGACGTGCCTCTGTGTTGCCACAAAAATGACCATTTCCGGGCGTACCACGACAACAGCATTAGCACGTAGATCATCCGGCAGTGTAAATCGTGTAAATATGATTGTTTCTTGTTCCTAGTGGTATTCTTTACCAGCGCTGACAGTGTCACACTGTGACTGTGGAACCTGCTGGCTAAAAGATATAGGCCAGCTGTTGTTGGATTACAGGAGACGTTGCTATCAGATTCTAAATTGCTATCAGGTTAAACACAGACAGACTGATCAATTGTTTAACAATGCCCTGTCAACCACATAGTCATATCAGGGCAAAACACACAGCAATACTTAGACAGACTGATAAACTGTTTAACAATGCCCTGTCAACCACATAGTCATATCAGGGTAAAACACAGCAGTATTTAGACTGACTAATCAATTGTTTACTAGTGGCATGTGAGAAGTGGAGATCAGGGACGATTTGAAGGAGCAGGGTTTTGCCGAGGTCCACAGAGTGATGGTGAAAAGGGAAGCTGAAGTTGTCCCCACCAACACTCTGTTTTTGACCTTTAAATTGAATACACTGAAACTACTGAAAGCGATTACGGTTGGGTACCTAAAGGTGAAAGTGACCCTGTTTGTTCCAAACCCGATGCAATGTTACAACTGCAACAACTTTGGCCACACCAGCCAACGTTGCAAAGTTGCTGCAAAGTGTCAGTGACATGGAAAAGATAAAGGTCTGCATGAGGGACACAAGATGTGCTCCAACTGCAATGCCAATGGTCCCCACGCCTCATCGGCTCAAGATTGCTGAAGTTGAAGCTGTCCCCACCAACACTCTGTTTCTGACCTTTAATACACCAGAACTATTAGAAGAGATCATCACCATCATGGTTGGGTACCTGAAGATGAAAGTGACCCTGTTTGTTCCAAACCCGATGCGGTGTTATAACTGCAACAAGTTTGGCCATACCAGCCAACGTTGCAAAGTTGCTGCAAAATGTCAGTGGTGTGGAAAAGATAAACATAAAGGTCGGCGTGAGGGACACAAGATGTGCTCAAACTGCAATGGTCCCCACACCTCATCGGCTCAAGATTGCCCGGTCTGGCAGAGGGAAAGGGAAATTCAGCATGTCCGCACTGAAAAACGCGTCTCCTTTCCGGAAGCCAGACGGCTGGTAGAAGCCAAGATGCTGAGTGTGATCTCTGATGGCAAGTCTTACTGCACTGTTGTCTCCACCAAGAAAGAAGTGCTTTCAACCTAAAATAATTGACCAGTCCATTAATCAATGGAACATTCAAGGTTTCAACACTAATTTCAAGGAGTTAACCCTGCTTGCTAAAAGATACAGGCCAGCTGTTGTTGGATTACAGGAGACGTTGCTATCAGATTCTAAACTGCCATCAGATCAAACACAGACAGACTGATAAATTGTTTAGCAATGCCCTGTCAGCCATGTAGTCATATCAGGGCAAAACACACAGCAGTATTTAGACAGACTGATAAATTGTTTAGCAATGCCCTGTCAGCCATGTAGTCATATCAGGGCAAAACACACAGCAGTATTTAGACAGACTGATAAATTGTTTAACAATGCCCTGACAGCCATGTTAGATGTACTCATATCAGGGCAAAACACTGGTTGTTTATTAGTTGATGAAGAGATCAGCACCCTTTGGTTAATAGTAAAATGCTGGAACCAGGACCGTGCATTTTACCACCAACTGCTGGTCAGACAAGACATTTTTTTCAAGTTCAAGGCCTACTCGGACCTTAGAGGTATGTGGAAGAACTGACTATTGTTTTTACTATGTGAATTTTGGTATTGCTTGATGTTATGATGAAACTGTATTTTATGCATACTATTTTGTATTTAATGTTTGCTGTTTGTGGCTGAAAGATAGTTAAGTGATTTTTGGTTGTATTGGTCTCACGGACAGTGTTGTGTCGCAGTAATTTAAGTTACAGTATGCTTAGTGCGTTGTTTGTATATATTTTTATGCTGCTTTGACTTGTGCTATTTGGAAAAAAGACAGTTGTATTATTAGTATATGATACAGTGATAGTAGGAGGTGAAGTAACATTATTATTACTTTTATTGTTGTTACTGTTAATATTGTTTTTAGCGGCATTTATAGTGGAATTTTAGTTAGGTTTTAGTTTTATATAAAATGGCTGAATACGTGCAGCTATTAGAGAGTTAGAATAGGAAGTTATGTAACAATAAAGTTTTCTGCCAAAATGTAAGGCGGACATGGTGGTCAGTGTCAAAACCGTCTCAAAACATTTCTTTGGGGCGACATTTGAAGATCACCAGCTGCCTTGGAGGACAACAAACCTGCGGTTTGCTGACCAAAGCCACAGCCTTGCTAAAATGCAAGTAGCAGAAGCAATGTCGACACAACATTTCGACCAGCATGCAGATGGGACAAACACAAGAAGTATGTTGGTCTTCAACTGATTCTTGGAAACAAACAGACATTGTCCCTGGGCTTCAGTGCCGTTGCCCATGAAACAGCACCGACTGTTCTGGACCTCACCCTGAACAGAATTCAAGAATTTTCAGTTCTGAACAGTGAAGAGGATTCAGAAAATGAGGAAAGGAAGATCCTGCAAAATCTTGTTGGACTCGTGTCGGACAGGGCAAGCAACATGAAATCTGCTGGACGTCTGCTGAATGAGCACAGGGCAGCGCAACTCCCAGATACAGCAGTCCAGCTAGAGTGCCTGCATTGCAACGCACACTTTCTGCTGGCGCTGTCATCTGCTGCTGGGAAGGCTCTGGTGCATGTTGCAAGCCAAAGGAACGTGGTCTGGAGGGTAACCTGGGATGAGGGAAACTGGCAGTGTTCAAGTCCTTCAGCTCGCGTTCTGGTGGGTCTTCTGTCTGCAGGTATGTTTGCCTTTTTTACATAATAATACGTGTAGTTTACATGGTGTATACATAATTTACTAAACAATTGAGGGATGGGAAAACAAATTGTTACATAGACAGGACTCCTGAAACTAAATAAGAGGGATTGAAAAGATCTGCTTTATAACAAACGTTTATGAGAGAAGGAAAATAACCAACCAACCCAATCTTGGAGACACCTTTCTTCTCAAAGGTATACATGTATGTTTCATCACATTCTGGTCAATGTTTGCAGTTCTCAAAGGTATACATGTATGTTTCATCACATTCTGGTCAATGTTTGCAGTTCTCAAAGGTATACATGTATGTTTCATCACATTCTGGTCAATGTTTGCAGTTACATGATGAAAGTTAGTACCAAGTTTTATTGCTTTCACTTATTATTTAATATTATAATCAAATAAAAACTAATGAGATAATTTAATTAAGTTCCAACCAGAGTTTTATAATTTGTTGAACATTGTTTTTTATTATTTTTCTATGTTTACAGGTAATGACACGAGACCGCTTCCTGTCTCTGCTGACGTTCTGGCACCTGAACAACAATGAAGAGGCACCTGCTCCTGACTCGCCCAATGTCGACAAGCTGTACAAGATTCACCCATTGTATGACCACTTGAACAGACAGTTCAGTGAGGTGTACCATCCAGAAGAAAATGCTGCAGTTGACGAGTCTGTCGTTCCATGGCGTGGCCGAATATCCTGGCGGCAATTCATAGCAAACAAGCTGTGTAGGTATGGAATGAAGCTGTACTGCCTGTGCGAAAGCCGGAGTGGGTACATTTTGAAAATGAAAATGTACACTGGAAAAGATGGCGGCAAAAAAGAAGTCAACCATGGACCAAATGTCGTTAAAGTTCTCACAGAGAACTACCTTGAAAAAGGCCACACCATTTTTACGGGCTCATTTTTTACGTCTGCCGAAATTGTGATGCACATGCAGCAAAGGCACACTTCTTAATATGTTGGTACTGTATTAAAACACAGGAGAGGTAACCCCCCAGACATCAGCAAGAAAACTCTGAAGGTCCAGAAAGGGAAAACAGGTGCACGTCAGAAAAACAACGCTGTTTGTGTTCGCTTCAATGACAGGAAAGATGTGATGCTGCTTAGCTCAAAATTTGATGCTAGACCTGTGGAAACTGGAAAGCGGAAGAGACCTACAGCTGAGCAGAGACAGCGAAATGAACCAGGCGACCCAGTCATCAAGCCCAAACTGGTCCAAGAGTACAACTGCAACATGAATGGTGTGGACCACCTGGACCAACACCTTAGTTACTATTCATTCAACCGGAAAACGGTGAAATGGTGGAAGAGGGCAGCTACCCATCTCCTGCACATAGCTAAGATTCAAGCCTTGATTCTCTTCAATAAGCATGAAGAAACGAAGAAAAGCCAGCTGGAGTTCACTCTTGACCTAATCAAGCAGCTGACTGACTATTCAGCAGAGGGCGCCACCCAGCAAGGCACAGCACCTGTCAACCCAGAAGCCGGGGACGCACAACAGCAGCAGAACCATCAGAATGGAGATGCAAGACGACCAGGTACACCACCTGGTGATGGTGAGCCAGAGACAAAGAAGGCAAGGGCATCAAAATATGTTAGACCACTTGACGCTGCCAGACTAAGTCATGCTGACAACCCTCATGAGCTTGTCCCGCCGACAGAGAAGCAGCTTCACCCTACAAGAGACTGTGAATGTTGTACTGTTAAGAGGTGGGGAAAGAAACAAGTACATAGGAATGGGACAGACAAAATACATGGGCAAAGCATGCAGAGTGCCCCTTTGTGCAACCCCAAGCTTCCACATCTATCACTCCCAGAAAGACTTCAAGCGTGCGATGGCATGTTACTACAACACTGACTGAACAGAACTTTAATGTAAAAAGTGTACAAATGTAAAAAGGTGTAAAAAAATGTATTTTGTGCTCAGATGAACTGTGAATAAAGTGATTTTATTTCATCCTTTTGGATTACCTGGACTTCATTTGATTTGGTGAGTGACATGAATTGTTTTTCTGTGCATGTTTATCTGTCAGTCTTGAGCTTGGTTCTTCTTTTTTCAATTTCAGAAAAGACTAACATGTACTTTTCAAACACACAATATATTCTAGGTAAATGTAACAAAATAGGTTTTATTGAATTGATTGTCATGTAATAGGTATAATGTAATGTTATTTATTTATTTTTAAAGTAAATTATCCCCCTTTTCAATATGGCCACCACAAAACCGTTGATATCTGACCCCTAAAAAGTGCACAGTTGGATTCGACATTCTCTTTTCATTCAGTACACCAGATTTGGTGCAGATCTGATTTAATTTACACCTTTTATAGGTCATAGTTTCAGAGTTGCCGTTTCTCTCACGCTTTGTCGCTGCGTGTTCAGGCCACAGCAGTAACATGACAGCGGCATGCTCGGTCCAAACAGAGTTAAGGAACATTCAGGTACTAACTAAGAATGTATGCAAACACTCTTGTGCTCTCACGTAAATTAAAAGACACTGTATTTATGATGAAAATATGTTAGAGACTAATTGCATAACTCCAAATTGTTCTGTTGCCTTCACCCTGTAATTAAGTGTTTAAGTGTTAATGGTCTTTTGGGTTACCTGTGATAGAGAGTAGCGGTGCCAGAAATTGGACATAATGACACTAAAGCTATGTTTTTCTTATAGGGAAAGACCACTGTTGGCATCTGAACAGTCTGACTTTCTGCTTTTAGGTGTTACGGCGGGAGGCTGATCCTGGTGGTTCTGTTTGGGTGCGATACCTAAAACCGTGGAACTGGGATGGGAAGCAAGCCTGGAAATGGGAGGATACAGCATCCTACCTGATGGAATACCAAGTTCCAGCAACAAATGTCCTCAGGAAAACGGAAGATGTCCGTTTCCATGATGATGGGAGAAATGGTTTAACACTTTCAACTCAAGCTCAGATTTCCACACTGGGACTGGGAGAGAAAGTGTTCAGTTTTCTCACGGCTTTAGTGCTGTTTTTCATTTTCTAAGCAAGGACACACATTCTAGGTTTTCACCCTTGGAGTTAAAGTGTTCAGTATTCTCACATCTTCAGTGTTGTCTTGCCTTTTCTAAGCAAGGATGAAGAGCTGGGTTGTCACACTTGGAGATAAGAGTGTTTTGTTTTGTTTTCTCATATTTTCAGTGTTTTGTGGAAGGCCAGTAAAAATGTATGCACAATGTTGTTGCACACCAAAAACAAAAAAGAATATATATAGGGAGGATAGTTTTGTGGCTGTGGTACCTAAAACCATGGAACTGGGGTGCCAAGCAAGCTTGATGGAATGCAGTTCTGATCTTATGTTTCCATGAAAACGTGAAGGGATTTTATTTTATTTTTTGACTTAAGTCCTAGGTTTTTACACTGACATGTCACATCTTCAGTGTTGTTGTTTTCTTTTTGATACAAGGCAAAATAAAAAGCCCATTACAATGCAGATGGTGCGTTTGTAGAAAGAGAGAAAAGATTTTAAACAAAAATGGACAGTAACTGTTCCATGGTGTAGACCAAATAAATTCTGATGTCAAGATTATCAACAACAACAACAACACCAAAAACTTACTAAAGCTGGCTTTTGAACAAATGGAAAACTGAATTACATTTTTGATGCTGAATTTGGTAGTTTGTTTTGTTCTGGTTTCTGGGGACTCGTGACACCATGATGTTTGTTTCTCACACACGTAAGTGTGAATGACTGCACAGAGGGTTAAGTTTATATACTTTAGACCAGTTTGCTTCAGTTGTTAGCATTTTTAAATTTTTATTAAATATCTGTTTTCCAAACTGGCAACTGAACTCAGTATTTTACCTTGTCTATGTTTCTGACAACAAAGGACAACATCTCTGCATCACAGTCATGCCTGTCACAAGTAACATTTTAGATGCTCTTTACTTCAGCTGTTACAGGCATTCTCTGGCATTTGTTTTAGTTTTTAGTTTTTTTTAATTCTGAGAAAGTTTCAAAGTTGCATCATTTTCAACATTAGCTCTGATAGTCAATATAAATTATGCTTTCTGCTTTTTAAGCTACTTGTGACTAATTACATCATTTTACTTGCCGTCACAAGCACATGTCACAAGAAACAAATAAGTTGAATTTAACATAGTAGTCTGAAGAGGTTGTTGCTCATATCATTATAATTAAAGTGTGGGAACTTTAAAAAAAGAGGGTTTTACAGCCAAAAGGAAACATTGTGTTTCTTGTTACTTGTGACACCATACTTGTTGACGTCACATGCACATGTGTAACAAGTAACATATGAACTGTTACTTTCAGTGTAAGAATCAGAGTTTGCTGCACTTACTGTCATTTGATCTTATACTGAACAAATCTCTGTTTGACAAATAAAGTTATCCCTCCACAGTTTTACTCTCCTTTACAGTGTGGAATTGTCTGAGAGAGGCAGAGTTTTGTGTGCATTAGTGATGTTACAAACACTGCCGGATCACCACAGTCTGGCGATGTGAAAACTGACATTACACTTGCATTGCACTTGGGTTGCAGAATATACATGTGCTCTTTGAATATCATTTCTTAAATTATATACTGAGGTTGACTGGGTGTAAAACACCAAATTACTTACTTACTTAAATATTGTGCATACAGCAAGATAAGTTATGTCGTCACACGTCACGCGTAACATGCACAAAGATGTCAGTTTCAAACAGCGATATATTAAATACCAATCAGCTTTCATCTTTAGTTCATACAAAACCATTTCCGTGGAAGAAAGAACCACCAAAGCATGCCCCAATAATGACTGTCAACGACATTTCATCTTGGAGTGACTGGGAAAGCACATTTTGGCAGTGCACCGAATACATTTGATAATGATTCAGAGTGATTTTGGGTCAGTTTTCTGGCTCCAAGCTTGCCTTAATGAATGTTTGTGCATACCATCAAGTACAGGTTGGAAATGATTTAGACTTATGTTTCTCAGTTTTTGGAGCAAATCTATGAAGTCTAAGCCAACGGTGCATACCAGACGATTGCGTATACTCTAGACTTGTAATACTGGCAGTGAGTTCACTTGTAAGGTATTGTGTTGTTTTCCTCTGAAGTGATGTTCTGGTACTGCAGATTTGTTATGGGTGATGTTCCATTAAAAAAAAAAATGTTCTGTTAAAAAACAAATAACATTTGTTTGTCTATCTCAGTTTTCAAGCTAGAATGTTTTGTTAATTATTACCCCCAACACCTAAAAATTCCCTGGCACTGGGAATTCCCATTTCCTAAATATTTGCTGCCAGCGAAAGGGTTAAGCATGGGAGGAATGTTACACTATCACGTTTTGCCTCCATGTAAAAGTAGCTGCTTAAAAAAAGTCATACAAAAAAGCCTCTCTCTTAATAAAAAATACTGAGGAAATATGAAGGAATATCATAACAAAATATCTAAAGGCAGGAGAATCTGAGAATGGACCATTAGAAGAAAAAGGACAAGACAGAAAGAGCAACAGGATGAGGTAGAAGAACGAGAGAGGAGACAGGAACGGGGAATCAAATAACAGCTCTGATATCCCCGACCCTCCCCCCTTTGCAATTCTCAGCACAAACAATTGCAAAGGACAAACAAAAAAAGAAAGATGTGCAAGCTGAATAGGACCAAAGCAAAAACCAAGCGTGACTGCTTCATCACCAGTGGTGGTGACCCCATTTTCCGTCTTGTGCAGTCTCCGTCAGCAGCAGCAGCAGCAGCAACACAAAAGATGGCGACTGCCTGGAGACCCTGTGCAGAATCACCATGCAGACATCTCCAGATGTCCCGAGTCTCCATCAGCAGCAGCAGCAGCAGCAACACAAAAGATGGCGACTGCCTGGAGACCCTGTGCAGAATCACCATGCAGACATCTCCAGATGTCCCGAGTCTCCATCAGAACTGGACAAACGGCAACCGCTGCAGACAAGTGGAAGACTCCAAGGTACTCTGGCTTCAGCGCTCGATTTGCATGCACTGCGCAGCCATCAGTCACAGAATCTTCGCACGTACCTTTGGCCCGAATCGTCTGGCATCAGACAGTGCACCAGCACCAGACGAATGAGGAGGCTGCCCATGGAATTGGAAGAGCGTGCAATGACAAGAGTCCTCTGGTTTCAGATGACCCCAGGCTCCATTAGCAGGAGTCGAATGAGGATGGACACCACGTGGACATTAAGGCTGTTTCCCAGGACGCGGTGGCACTGGATCGTGTTGAACTCCTCAGGAAATTCTGATAACAGTCCAGAGCAAAGAAAATGGATTGAAGTACTGATTTTTCACACCATGTCGCTGAAGTCTTCAACTGCACAAGCAACAGCAGCAGAAGAGCGGACGCTGATAACAGGAGTGTAAAAAAATGGCAACAAATTTCCTTTCAAAACAGAAGTTGGATATTGATGACAACCAGTCGAAACTAATCAAAACAAAACAAAAATGCACAGAAAAATGCAAACAAGGATGAATAAAAATGACTCACAATAAATATTCATATAAAAAAAATTATATATATAAAAAGTCACAGTAAAATCAATATACAGACTCCTAGTTCACAGAGAAAAATGACTCCCACACACCAAACTCTGGCGGAAAGCACAGCAGGTTTGCCACTTCTCGAGGCGTAAAGTAGCGCAGCTTCAGGCGTCTCAAAATGGCCAACTCTGCCTCGCCCCACTGCTGACGATTCTTGTGCTCCACAGCCCACGACTTGAACTCGCTCGCCTCTTTAACCACCTGCAGCACATGCATTTAAAAGCCAGTCAGTAACTGGCTTTTCACATCATGTCAGCCAAAGAGGGTCATCTCAGGAAGAAGCACAGAATATAAATGAACAAATAATCAAATATACAGAGCAACACCAGGAACACTTTCTATCGGATTGATTGTATGAAACACCAAATTCACCCTAAGCTTAAGGCATTTTTGCACTGATTTTTTTCTCTCAAAAAACAAACCCATTAAGTTTAAAATGCATTCTAAATCAGTGTTTGGCAACTAAAGATGAATACAGGGCAGTAAGGTGATGCCAAGATCAATATGTCCAACTGAATCTTAAGCAGGCCACCAATAATTATTATATTTTACGTAAACTGTACCACAGCATATTGTTACAAAAACAATTTTTGTAAATCAGTGTGACGAGTGGCAGAAGATGTGCCAAGGTGCACCAATTGTTCCTGCATTCAGATTCAGAAACAGACACATTTAATGTTTCTATACCACAAATGCCCCACCTGGACATCGTCCGTCATCATGATCAGAGATCCAGCACCCTCTATGTAGTGGCCATACCTGCAAATCAAATGCAACCTACACTGTAACTTCAGTTAAACAGCACAGTGAATAATAGCATCACTACTGACAGACCTGAATTAAACAGACCAAAAAACAACAACAACAAAACATACAAAACATTTCCTTATTTTTTCAGTTCTTAATATTTCACATACCAGCATTCTAAAAAAAAATTAAACAAAGTTTTAAAGCAAAGCACACTCTTTTCATCCATTTATTTGGAAAGTTTGTTTGGTCTGCTGTTCTGACTGGTTGAATGGGCGTAAAACACTAAGTTACTTGCTGTTTTGACTCTCACTTTCATTGTTCGAATGTACATTATGTGCTAGTAAAGTACACACATGCACACAAAGTAAATTTATATTTTACCATTTTAGCAATATGCATATGTATATGTATATATATATATATATATGAACACATGTAAGCTCATAACTTACCTAATAGCTGTAAAAGAGTAAGTCAGTCAAACAAAATCAGAAAAAGTTCTTACAGGTTTTAGTTACACGTTGTGCCTTACATTAGCTACACTTACTACATAAGCACAACAATTTTAGCTCGGTACGTTAAGTTCTAATTTTCATCAGCTGGAGAAACTGAAGTCCATACTTGAACAAAATCAAATTTATGTTTAGGTAGTTAGGATTATAGGAAGAGAAGACAGTTTTAGAATGTAACACTGGCAGTCAGAAAAGTCTACACTACTCATTAAAAAAAATTACAGTACCTTTTTGTAAAGCAACTTGACTTTCTGAAGGATGGATGCACCACATCCATCACAACAAACATCCTCAACTCTTTGTCATCCAACAGAAACTGGTCAAAGTATGCATCATCAGCTTTCTCAAGATACTCTTCCAGTCGTGTTCCATCCTCACACACAAGGACGTCTTCCTCTTCACAGTGGCGCATGTTGCGGCCAGCCTCTGCGATTGTTAAGGAGTCTGTTTTGCTGCTCCCATCTGTCAGCAGTTTGTCCTCATCTGCACAATCTAATACATTTGCACATAGTGTGCTGGTGTTCTGGTCCAGAAGATTCACTGCTTCTGTGCTGTGAGTTTTGAGCATTTTTAATCGGGAATGTTTGCATTCACAATTATTATCACCTGTAAACTTTTCTCTGGTTTCTTCGTGGCTGGCACAGTTATTAGTCCTGCACGTGCACTTGCTGGCAGCAGCTGGACTAGATAAACCACACTCACTGCTTGCCTGCTGTCCACCTGCTGCACTGTCTGAATGCAGAGCACTCGCATGACCGTGACCTGCTGCTTGTCCCTGCGTACAGTCTGATAGCGAAGACTTCAAGTTTGCAGGGGAGAATGAACACGACGAATCCGTGTTTGTGACGGAATCTGAGCACGACATCTGCAGGTTTGCAGGAGAATCTGAGCGCGGTGGCTTCAAGTTTGCAAGGGTACATGAGCCTGACAACTCTGAAGTTGCTAGGGAATCTGAGCATGATGACTTCAAGTTCACAGGGGAATCTAAGCACAGTGACTTAAAGTTTGCAGGAGAATCTGAGCACAGTGACTTCACGTTCGCAGGAGAATCTAAGCATGGTAACTTCAAGTTCACAGGGGAATCTGAGAATGGCGACTGCAAGTTCACAGGGGAATTTGAACACTGTTGTGACTTGAAGTTCACAGGCGAATCTGAGCTTGGTGACTTAAAGTTTGCAGGAGAATCTGAGCAAGGTGACTTCAAGTTCACAGGGGAATCTACACATGACTTAAAGTTCACAGGGGAATCACACTGTGACTTCCAGTTCACAGGGAAATCGGAGCACGGTGATTTCAAGTTTGTACGAGGACCTGAACAAGGTGACTTCAAGCTTCTACGGAAACCTGAACATTTACGACAGTTTCGGTGCAAAGACCTTAAGGACAGGGCATGCTGTGGTTTCCTGTATCGAAGCCATTCAATGGCTTCTGCAGGAAGTCGTGGGACAGTCTGCAAAACCTGCAAACGAATGAAACAGAAATTGCTAGTTTATTACTAGTTTGCTGCTAATATTTATTTTAATCAAAAGGAATAAAAGTTACAAGCTACCCCAAGAGTCATATGCAAATTCGGAGCAAAACATTCAGCTGTTAACTTTTTTATTAATGTGACGAACATTTTCCTACAATATTTTCCTGCTATCTTAAACACACACAATACAGAAGGACTGTTTGTTTGTTTGTTCTGTTTTTAACAGATAAAGAACCTCCCCTCACACTACATGGCCTGGAAAATAACATTTTCTGGCTACTTATCTTGAACAGCAGGCCCTGTTTCAAAGTTAATGCTGGGCAAGCCTATGACAAAAATCTCCACACTTGTGAAAATAGGTCTCAAATGCATAAAATAATCCTTTGTTTTTTTATATGAACATTTTGTAAATTTACTGTCCCTGTTTTGCAAATTGCACAAATATTCCGGTGAGCACTTGTGTTGGGCAACCTAAAGTGATGTTTGCAAACAACTACACACATCTTTTTCATTGCTGAGACCATTCCTTTTGTCTTTTCTTTTTTACACATAAAATTTACACTATATGCATTAAACATTACCACACAAACATCAAAAATGAGTGAGTTTTCTCAAATCCCACACTGGTTGACTGGGCATAAAACACCAAGTTAGTTACTTACTTACTCCCAAATCCCCTTAATGCTGAAAATCCCACACTGGTTGACTGGGCATAAAACACCAAGTTAGTTACTTACTTACTCCCAAATCCCCTTAATGCTGAAAATCCCACACTGGTTGACTGGGCATAAAACACCAAGTTAGTTACTTACTTACTCCCAAATCCCCTTAATGCTGAAAATCCCACACTGGTTGACTGGCATAAAACACCAAGTTAGTTACCTACTTACTCCCAAATCCCCTTAATGCTGAAAAAACAATCAGCAGTGGTGATCAAGTCAAAAAAGGTACCTTGTCTGATGTCCTGAATGCAAACTCCAGTGGTTTCAATTTGGCAACAAGATAATAGCGCATCCTGCAGTTGGGAACTCCGAACTGTAGTGGCGTCAGAAGAAATTCCTGCAAGTAACAGTACACACTAGGTTTTGTTATGATTCTTAATACAATATACTTAAGTGCAGCTTTAACAGCTGTAGTTTTTCCATACATACAACTTTACTGCCAAGTGTCAATACACTGATTGCATGAGGAATGTTTGGTGGTGCCAAGCACATTCATCACACATTCACTCCATATATCTTACAACAGTTACATACACAAACCTTCTTTTTACCACAACTCATTACACAGCATGTTTCACTATCGTTGAAGTAAAACATAACTAAATCAGACCAAACTACAGTATGTCAAAATGACCAAAACAATCACTCTAGTTGAAATGTAGTAAGAGTTTGTGTAGAGTGTGTGTACTTCCTTCAGTAGAGATACGGTTATCAAACGGGCTCCCTCTTCCCCAATTCTGTTACACTGCTATAACTGGAAGGCTGTGTTCTGGTGTCTGTCTAAACTGTATAATTTATATAGTTTGCTTTTTCTTTCTTTTGTTTTTTTCACTGTATGCTAAAATAGTCAATCATTTAATTACACACATACATATATACATTTGCACTTTTGTCTGCCATTCAGGCATGTTAATTGCTATGCACTCGGACTTCAAGCTACTCTACATGCACTTTACCTGAAAAGCGTAGTTGCAGTCATTGAGCATGTCCACAAGCAGTTTCCTGGTCTCAGAAACCTCAAACCCCTTCACGTTCTCCACCAGAATATACTCAGGCTTGTGTTCCAACCTGTAAACAATGCCAGTCTAAAAACCAACTGGTATGTTGTTTGCACCACCTGCGTGATGCTTTGTAAGCTGGCTTCGTACAAGTTATATATTACATGCAAGCCAATCTGGATTCAGTCCAGGCTAGAAGTAGCAGTAACAGTGCTAAACAAAAAAGCCAAGCTGGTGTGCATGTGGACTTTTCAACCAAGCCTTTAAAGGAAAAGTATATAAATAAGCTGCAAACAAAACTGCAAAATGAGCTGATGTAGGCAGTGCCAGCAACAACAATAACAAAAAGGGGCTAGCCCATATAAGGGAAATAACTCTGTTGGGTAACACAAGCCATATTATTGCCTCGCTTCTCTCCCTTGAACTGGTCACGGGGAGTGGACTCGCGAGAGAAAGATCCGTTGCCACACCAGGGACTCGAACCCACATCAGTAATGTCAGTCAGACACCCTACCACCTAAGCTATTCCTGCCCCTGAACCATTAAGATTTTTTCCCATACACAACAGGCTGATTAGCGATTACAATGTATGTATAATGTACAAGTTCAATGATGGGGTGATCATCCCTAACTGGGCACATCCGTGGGTGCCAAACAGAGGAGTAACATTCAGATATAGAGGCTAGCTGTGAAATAAGCCAGTGATCTGAACAAATAAGCAGCCATAAAACAAACTGGCAGCCAATAGTCTTCATCAGGATGGGGCAGGGTAACATGCAAAAGTGCTACACCTTTAAAGTACCCCATGTGTCCAATGACGAGGCCACCAGGTAGTTCAGGGTGCCTTCATAACCTTATCCACATGGTGAGAACTCTGGATAAACAATCCCTCCTGCACTCCCAGGGATGGCTGTGTGGGCCGGGAGCCAAGGGTGAGGCAGCCCCATCAAAAACATCAAATGCTGCAGTCAGAGGTTCTGGGTTGCATGGCATAATATTCTCATTTTAAACTACAGGAGCCCTGATTTGGCTGAAACAACACAATATGATCACAGATGCTTCTCACTTTCTCAAGAGATCCAGGAGGTGCAGGAAGGACTGAGTGCGTGGGTCCTGGCAGTCCTGCTTCTTGCCGACTCGTGTGAATGGCTGACATGGTGGACTCATCAAGATGGTGTTGGGGGCCCACTTTACCATCTGGTTCAGCGTCAGCTTCTGTAAAAAATAAAATAAAATAAGTCAGAATTCACAAGTGACATTTACTGATTTGGTGACAGATTTGGACCAGTTGTTGGTAAACTGGAGGCTCAATCCTTATATTAATTTTTTTTTTTAATGTTGTTCAAGAGTTCAAGCAAGGTGCCAAAACAGGTCCTTAAGATTTTGTCTCTGTATCAGTTTTTCAAACCAACAAAAGATGATACCTTTCATACTATAGCTAGTTAATCAATGTTAAAATAGAAGAAGAAAAAATCTACTGATTTTACAGATGTCATCATCACTGCAGGATAGAGAACAAAAAATAGAAAGAAAGAAAAAACAATATAATCAGAAAACTGAGAAACAGAAAGATAACAAAACTAACATTTACTTTTGAACAATTGAAGCACCCATAATCAACAGTGAACACTCAGCATCTGAACAGCTGTAATGTATTATGTTAATTGTTATACAATGCTGCTCTCAATTTCCAACAAATTCATGACCATTCTGCAAAAACTTGACTTACTAAGTCTAAGCTGGTTAAAACTTAAGGATTCCATGTCAATGAAACTGAAAGTATAAATAATCATCATACAGATATATACAATTTCAGTCAAACAAATATATAATACAGATTATGACTCACTGCAATGGTGCTGGCACATATGCTGACATCAGGAAAATTGTGCTGATAGATCTTGTTGGCAGTTGTGTTGACATCCATGGCTTGTACCACATCATACTCAACTCCACTCTCTGCACATGTATGCAAACACATACCCTACATAGTTTGTACTATATACATGTCATAAATCTTTTCAGTTCCTATATTAAAACTAAATTAATACTATATATTATACACAGTATACATGTACAGTCTTACAATATTGTGAAAAAGTCTTATATTTAATAACAAAATCATAACAAATTCCTCAAAATGAAATTATGCTCTGAGTCATATTGACATGTATATGAGTCATGGACAAGTTCTACAGTGAACCTTCAAACCCAAAAAACTGCCTCTGGACAGCAAAGGTTATATTCATATAGAATCATAAGAATGGATCTGAATTCTGAATGTTTTTGTTGCTGTTGTTTTGATGCATCAGTCAGTGGGTAAGTTAATAACAGTGTAAATAATAAAAATGTAAGTAACTGTTGTATCTCTTACTCTTAGATTAGAAGTTAGATGTTGGATGATAATTATTATTATCCATAACTTCAAAGTCAACAATTCTTAATGACTGATCCCATTGACAATAAAAAATATAAACTTGTGTCAGATAAAATTTGCTTCATTAACTGGGAACATCTATCATGTTGAGAATGAAACTACCAGTACTTAAAGTAAACTAAAGATTGTGGTGAAGAAAGGGGGGGGGGGGGGGAGTTTGAAAATGTCAAATCCATTCCTCATTTAATAACAACAAAGAGGATTTCTTGAGCGCCCATCTATCGCACATGGCACTTTACAATAACAACACACACACACACTCACACTCACGCGTCGGACGGGGGGATAGGCAAATTCTAACAAAGGCAATGTCCACTTTTAGCCCCGTCGGTTCGCGGTCCTCAAATGGTGTGTGTGTGTGGTGTGTGTGTGTGTGTGTGTGTGTGTGTGTGTGCGGAATAACTTGAAGTATGTACTACGCTGGCATATTCACATACCAGTTCATTCCGTACTATGCCAGTGGTGAGTGCTATACACAAGCACACGCGCATCCTCAAACCATTTAAGGACAACGAACCGACGGGACTAAAAGTGGATATTAAAAATATGTCATTTCACTAACTGTCGACCGCGATCGGCAAACAGCGTTCTCAGCACGCGGAATCGAGCAGACGCACAGTGTGCGGTGGGTTACCATGCCCGTGAGTCATGGCTTGGCAGAATCAGAATAATTTACCCAGTTTTCATCTTCCGTACGTACCGCTTGATTTAATGCTAAAAATTCTACGACTATTTATCAGTTTCTTACGCACCTTTTAGAGCCCAGTGCATCCCTCCAATCCCGCTGTACAATTCTAGAACTCGCAGACGTCCTGCAAACATCTCCATGTCCTCCGCCATTCTCCACGAGCCTGTCAGAGAAAGAAAAGTTGGTTGGTGCTTGGACGCTCAAGAGAGCCAATGAAATGCTTTGTACAAGAAGGCTGTACCGGAAGCGTGGATTGTTTACATCATGGCGTTGATCGAAAGTGTCTTGTGTGATAAGCACTCGTAAGCAAGACGAGGTTCTGTACGTATGTATCAGTGTTAGCCAACTATCGACACTGGTTTATTTTTTTCAAAGGAACAGTACTCGAAACGATTTTGAACTGAAACGTTCAGATTCTTTTTTTCCTTCTGTTTCTGGATTGACTTGGTGATACTGATAGTCAAACTGACAGTGACTTTGTTCATGCGCTCTGAACCATGACAAACTGGTTGAACGAGATTTTTAAGACGTTAACATCACGAAATAACTTGTGCGTGTATTAGTTATTTTTTCAAAACTGTCGCATATATTTCTTTACGTTTTGTTGTTGTTGTTGTTGTTGTTTTACTTTTAGTGTTGTTTTTTAGTGTTGCCCATGTTTTCTTTGCATTTGTTTTAGGTGATGTGACAGTCCGTCAGTGTGAATCAGTGACTGCTGAAGAATGGAACAGTATGAGACAGTGCAGCGTGTAGGCCTTGGTGCTTGTGGAGCAGTCTACCTCGTCCGACACATTCAAACCAAAAGGCAATTGTTCATTGCACATTGTTACACATATGTTCTTTGTTTATAAATTATACACTATGCAAGTTGATAAATCCACTCATAGTCATACTAATATTCACATTGTCTGAGTCATAGAGAAGTATGTCAGTTAGCCATATATATATATATATATATATATATATATATATATATATATATATATATATATATATATATATACTCTGTTGAGATGCATAATCATTGTTACAAAGATAATGATTCTGCTGAGATGCTAAAAGTAAAACAATACTCTTTATTGCAGAGAAGGGTGTGATAATGGCTAGAAGTACTGTAAAAAGAAGAAACTAGTTATATCTTACATTCTTAGGGTCATTTTTAGGTTTCCAACAAACGGATGTTACCATGAGCATTGTACTGTACAATGCTAATGGTAACACTTCAATGACGATTGATATAGTTTATCATTGCTCTCCATAAAAAAAAAATGTGTCATTTAGTATTCATTACCCTTTGCACATTTTTCATTTCACAGGCTGCTTGCCTTGAAGAAAATAGAAATTGATGAACGACGCAAGACAAGGACGAGGCAAGCTGTTTTGAAAGAAGCGAGGTGAGCTGGTAGCTACTTCACAAAGCAGATTTCAGAACCATTATCAATTTTAATTAATTTTTCCCCTCAAAGTAATGGCATTTAGTAGATTTACACTTCAACCTCTTACATAGGTTCTTGTTTAATATTTTGATTATACATAACAATTTAAATTTCAGTAAACAATAAGATTTTGAGATTTGATCACCATGTGATGTATGTGTGTAAATGGGGGATGCATAAACAGTTTATGATGCCTTGTTACTTTTGATCAGTGTTGGGCCATACACATGGAAAATGCCTCAACTTTGACATTTTCTCTTACTCTGTCACTAGTGTCAGTCACTCAGTCAGTGTCACAATGGTTCTGTTTGTGAGGTTTTACACAGTTTAATGACCTTGACTTAATGCTAGGGTCACAGATGCATCAGAAATTATATTTAATATGATAATTGATATTGATAATATTGTTAAAGTTTAAGTTGCCTTTTTTTTTAAATCAAGAGCTATTCTAACTCTAAGTTCAGACATTTTATGATTGCATTCATGAACAAGGCTGTGTGCCTGATGCAGTTTAGTGTATATATGCAAGCATAGCTGTCAACCCCTTTTCGCAGTAAACCTTAGCCCAGAGTTTGTGAACCTTATGCAGACCAGGGTCTTTTGTTTTTTCGCTGGTGGCAGCGGCATTTTAAATTACAACCAGCATGTGTGGCAGTGGAAGGAAGAAGCAATGTTGTGCTAAATACACATGTGCGACTCCAAATCTCACTTGACAAGATTTCTTAGCCTATTGCATTAGGCCAGTCTGTGCATTTAGCGATGGTGTGTGTCGGCTGCTTGTTCAACAGTTTCTGCAATCTTTTTGGTCAGTTTAAAACAACAAAATCTCATGAAAATTATGTTTTCCTGTATCCATTCTCCAGTATGGCTATATCCCCCCCCCCCTCCCCCCCCCCCAAAAAAATATGATTTTTTAAAATTATTTTATACCGCTAAACTGTATGGGTTGACAGGTATGTGCGAGACAACTAATTTCTGTATCTCCTGCTTTCAGTTTCAGTGTAGACAGCAAACACAAAACATGACTTTTTCTATTATAGACAAGAAAAAAGTCATTACTTTTCTGTAGCATTAAAAAAAAAATCCTGTGGCATTGCCAGCAAATTTTACAAAAATCTGACCCGGTACAGAAAGCTAAAAATAGCTTGGGTTATTTTATACCAAAAGATCACCCTTCATTAGAAGGCTGCACATTGCAACACATCATCAACAGTTCACCCACAGACATAAACATCACAATATAAAAAATAATAATTAATGTTCACAAAACAGAGCTTCTGGTGTTTTATCCATGATATGATGATGTCAAACTGACACACAAGAAAGAGCTCAAAACTCATCAAAGGGCACATGAAAAAAGTGTCACTGATGCTGACAAGTCATGAAATTGATAAGATTAAATCAATAGTAGTTCGTACTGTCATCACAAAATGACTACTGTAGATCCTGTTCTTTTCACCCGTTCCAAACACTCAACGAGCTAGAAGACACAGACAGTGTGAATTTTCAATGCAGCTGAGAGTGAGAGAGACAAAAAAGAGACAGATCCAACTGTCATGTAACAACCAAATAAAGTATAAACTGCTTTTCTTGTGAAGATTGAGGATCATAAATTCATATAAATTAAAAGTATTGAACTTCAGAAGATTCCTGTTGCTATGCAAATCTGCTTTTGTAGATGGTGGTCACATTCCGTTACTAAAATGCATTGTGTTTGTGTATGTGCAGTATTCTGTCTGGTTTGAAGCATCCCCATATTGTAGCATTTCATGACTGCTTTGTGCATGGTGATGAACAGCATGTATGCATTATACAGGTAAGCACTTGAGTCATAACATGTTTTTAACAGATCAATAATGTGTTGCTTTTAGTACAAAGTGTAGAAAAAAACAAGCAAGTAGTTAATTGTTGAGGCGTTATATTTAGATCTGGAAGACCTTACACAGAGTCAATCTGACTGGGGGGAATTTTATATATATATATAATGTATTATAGTTTATACTAGTAAACCAAACTGTCATTTAACTGTCCAGACTGTCCCAGCTGTCATTTAACACACAGTCACACACTGACTGTTTTCTGCATGGTCATTAAGCAGCTGTATCAGCAGAAGTAGTAAATTATACACCTGAGTGATGCTGGCTCATGTTACACAATGCATGATTTTTGTAGCCATCTGTTAATGCTGCTGTTAGTGGTACTTTAGTAGCTAATTTTCTGTGTGTATGGAGTTGTAGGTAGATATTACTTATCAGATGACATATCCACTCTTGCATGTTTTTCATGTTAAAGGGTCACTCACTAGTTGGACGTGTCTGTGTGTAACAATATAATACCCGTAACAATATAATACCTGCTTCCTTTGGCCGTAAATATTTTGAGACGGATCAAATGTAATAGTATTGTGACTTGTTGTTCCCTCTTCTGTTAGTTTTTTAATGAGATAATATAACTGAACAAAAAGGGAATAAACATGCTAGATTTGCAGAACAAACAAATGATGCAGTGCATGTGTGTTAGTTGTTTTTTTCCTTTTTCAAGAGAGTTGCATTTTGTATGTGATCTACAGCATGTTTGTATTGAAGTTACACAAGTGAGTGCCAGGGCTTGTCTCTGGTCATGTTTGAAATATGGATGTAATGTTGTAGCATTCCATAGTAGCTGTGTGAGGGTAAAATCCATGTGTGATCATTTGATCTTGATTTGATCATTACAGAATATTTATGTACAATACAATATGTTGCATTATGAAGTTATTTATAACTCATTGCCCCCACCAGTTTCATACATCAGTATTATGTGGGCACTTCCCAAGTTTTGATATGTACCCCTTCAAGTGAAAAGACTGAAGTGGATGGGGGGGGGGGGGGGGGGGGGGGGGTAGAGGTGGTCTGTTCAATCAGTCATACTTCCACAGTGATGCTGATTATTAACTTAATATGCCTTTATAGTCAAAACAAAGGGTAAGAAGCTACTTTGCTGGTTTGAGCATTGCACTGCCCAAATTAATATGCCCAGCGCCATCTTGCTTGTGTAGGGGAAATTATTAGCCTTTTTTTTTTGGACTTTGTTTTTGCAGGATTACTGTGATGGTGGAACTTTGTCGGACAGAATCCAAGAGGCAGCAAACGTAAGACTTTTCATACTGTTCGCTAGGGAGGAATAAGGCAATAAGCAGCTATGTGTTATTTTAGTCTTTTTTAAATATTTTTTAGTCTCACTGAAGCTCTTCAGTGCATTTATTTTGGACCAGAGTTATTTAGTGTGTGGGTTTCCTCTAATATATTATTATCGATAGTCCAAAATTCTTCACAGCTTTTATTGCATTCTGATTCAAAGACATGCAAACTGTCAGTTTTATTTGCGCCAGTACTTCTTACTCTGTTCTAAGTAAAAGTGTCCATTTCATGTAAAGGTTTTAAACAATTACACTGATTTTTTTTACTGCGGATAGTGAAAAACCTTCACAGCTTTTATGACATTCTGATTCAGAAGCATTATGAAAACTCCATTTTGCGTACACCAGTACTTCATCTTATTCTGTTGTAAATATTTAGTAAATATGTCCATTTTATGGAAAGGATTTAAACAGTTATCCTGAATTTCTTTGTTGCAGAAGAACTCTTCACTGACAGAAAAGCAGATTATGCAGGTATGTTGTAAACGGGGAAAAAATTAACATTCTGTTGTGACAAGAACAGGCACGTACATGGCACATGCACACATTCTCTCTAAACTGCGCTGAACATGACAGTGTTCCTTCATCTAGCATTACCAGCACTTTGAAATGATGACATGTGTCTGTTAAAACAAGAACTTGTGCATATTATATGTTATTTATAAAACTTGTATATTTTTTGCTATGCAACACACATTCAACAACAAGGGGGGGGAGGGATCAGGAACAGGGGGGAAAATGTTCAGATGTCTTATGTCTTAACTCTTATGTCTTCTTTTCTTTTTTTCCTTTGTGTCTCTCACTCTTGGGGAGGGGGGGCAGGGGGCTAGGAAGCGAGTATGGTTGGGAGAGTTTTTTATTGGGTCCTTCATACTTCCACAGAGATGCTGATGATTAACTTGATTTACCTTTATAGTCAAAACAAAGGTTGTTCAACGCCCTGTTTTTCATGTATCTGTCAACAGTGGTTCATACAGATTCTGATGGCAGTTCAGTACATCCACTCCAAGAAAGTGTTACACAGGTGTGTGCATTTTCTTTATGCTTTTCGTCAGTCACTGTTTATGATGATAGTGGTAATCACTCATACTTAGTGTATTAAAAAGTAGGACGTTGGAACCTGTCGGTGAATCACTGATTCATAACCTTCAACACTGCGAACTCACTGCTTGCTCCAGCAGCTTCAAAAATGTGTTGCGTTGTTTACATTGGATTGTCTCGGTGAAACATTGGTGGTCATCATCACCCACTGGACAGATTTTTAAGGGGTATTTTCACTCCTTACTACAAATTTGAAGGATAATGTTCGCATCCAGAATGGGAATCTAAAGTGTTAAGGTGGGTAGGTAGTGTTGCTTAATGTCCTCAGATGTCAGTTGACATATTAGGGACAAGCTGAGACCAATGCCAAAGCATGGTTCAATGTAGCTTTACGTCCACGGAAACCAGAAGGCTCGTTAGGACGGACAGCCCAGGACGGCCACCTCGACTCTCACACAGCTCCTGAACTATGAAAAAAGTGTTAATTTGAGGACCTAGTGCATGAATATGCATAGATTGGTTTTTTTCAGGAACCAGATATATCCATATATGTTCTCACTAATGTAAATTACTGATTTGTTTTCTTTGCAGAGATTTGAAAACTGAGAATGTGTTTCTCACCAAAAACAATGTTGTAAAAATAGGTAAGTACAAGATTATGAGATAGTCATGGTAAAAACATGATATTTGTCTCTGTATGAATATTGACTACATGTTCATCATGCTGATAATGATATGCATGATTTTTTTGGTTAATAATGGTACAGTAAAGCTATAAAGCATATATACCTATATATTATATGTTGCGGTCGATTTTAGTGTTTGATGTTTATTTAAGGAATGATTGTTTTATTATAATATTTATTGAATGTTTTCAGTTACTGGTGAGCCAGAATAATAGTGTGTGTGTGTGTGTGTGAGCATGCGTGCGTGTGTGTGTGTGTGAGGAATTATATACTGCCTGGATTTAATATATCACTTCATAAATGCTGCCTATAATTTATATGTTGTGGTCGATTGAGTGTTTCGATTTTAGTGTTTTGTTGTTTACGGATTTTTTTTAAATTGTAATTTATTGAATGTTTTAAGTTATTGATGAGCCAGAAGAATAAGGTGTGGGTGGGTGCGTGCGCGCGTGTGTGTGTGTGTGTGTGTACATTGTTATTGTTGAGTATTTTCCTTGTATTTGAGCGTTTTTTAGCTCAGTGTTTCATTGAGTTGTTGATGTTTTATTGTTAATTGTATTGAATGTTTTTATGTAAATGATGAGCGAGAAAGCAAATTTCTCTACACAGAGACAATAAAGTTGTATTGTATTGTACCTTGTGGCTCAGAACAGTGTAAATAGAACAAAAAGTATACACCCTGAAATATGGATTATGATTAACATGCACATCATAACTGACTTATACACACAACATGCACATACATATATATGTACGATGTGAGTGCTCAGGGCGTTGACGAGCGCATGATAAATGTACATTATTATTATTATATTGTTCACACAGATTGCTATGACGAGGACATGATTGTTTAATTAAGTATCTGCAGAAGAAGAAGAAAATGTTTGGGCCTGTTTTTGAAAGCAGAGAGAATGTCAAAAATGACAAAATGCTGTGACATTCAGTCTTTTTAATAAATGGGTGAGTACAGTGGGTGATACTAGTTCTCATCATGGCAAAAAGTGGAGTTTCTTAGAGTACACCGATAACAGGCAGAAGGAGAGAAGGTTGAGTTTGATCCATTCAGAGAATGTTTTCCACTCTGTTTGTGCCAGGTGACTTTGGGATTTCCAAGATCTTGGACAGTACGATAGACGTTGCGAAGACAGTGGTGGGAACCCCTTCATATCTGAGCCCAGAGCTTTGTCAGGACATTCCCTACAACTCCAAGTCGGACATCTGGGTAATACTGACCTCTAGCTCTGTCGGAATATTCCCTACAACTCCAAATCGGACATCTGGGTAATACTGACCTCTAGCTCTGTCGGAATATTCCCTACAACTCCAAATCGGACATCTGGGTAATACTGACCTCTAGCTCTGTCAGAATATTCCCCACAACTCCAAATCAGACATCTGGGTGATTCTAACCTCTAGCTCTGTCTGAGTATTCCCTACAACTCCAAGTCAGACATATGGGTAATACTAACCTCTAGCTATGTCAGAATATTACCTACAACTCTAAGTCAGACATCTGGGTAATAAATACTATCTGTAGCTTTGTCAGAATGTTCCCTACATCTTCAAGTCAAAGTGTGAGACATCTGGATAATACAATATACTGATCTCTAGCTTTGTTAAGAGATTGCCCACTGCTTAAGTTAGACATCTGCTGGGTAATGCGTAATGCTGATCTCGAGCTCAGTTATCTGGGTAACATTGTTCTCAAGCTTTGTCAAGACATTCCCTACAACTTCATGTCAGATGCCTTCATGATGCTGAGCTTGAGTTTTCATCATTGAAAGAAAAGAAAAAAAGAGAGTATAAAGTCAGATTTATTTACAGTATTTATCTACCCCCCCACCCCACACACACACACAAACTTCTTTTTTTTAATAAGACAAAACGTACAATTTTGCAATGCCAGATTGATTAGCTTAAATAATTTCAGGTTGATTATTTGTGTATGATCTGCATGCAGTGTTTAATTTTGACTGTTCTTGCAGGCTTTGGGGTGTGTCCTGTATGAGATGTGTGCCCTGCATCCACCATTTGATGGACACAGTTTGATCAGTCTCTTCTTCAAGATTGTCAAAGCGGAATTTTCGGTATGCCATATGGAGACTGTCGGAAAAAAATCTGTTTTTTTCCCACCAGCCAAAATTCATTTATGTTAGAATTTGCTCAAGTAGTTGCTTTCATTCACAAATGCAGTGTGAATTAATCATTAATTGTTTTATAACCTGAAAAGGGGGCATACCCCCAAAAAGTGCTTGTTGTGTTTTGTCATAATAGATAGCATTAACCTTTTATGTGTTTGGCTCCAGTACTTTATTTCTTTTCACCACACACCTTGCCCATGACATCATGGATACAGACTACTGGACACTAATTGGCAGCACTTATAGGTGCATTTTTGCAGCTTGCAAATACTGAATTTTAATGAACAGGATCAAAAATCAAATGAAAAATTGCTGTGTGTCTTTCTCCATTCCTATTAGTAGGGTAGGGCCCGCGGTGCTTCTTTTGGTTCATTTCCCCTTTAATTCGTGTTTGTGCTGATGATGATATGTCTTACCTGTTGGTTTCAGCCTGCTCCTTCCCACTACAGTGAAGGTGTGCATGAAATCATAAACAAAGTGCTGGTGAAAGCTCCCGAGGACAGACCTAGGTCAGTTTGTGTTCGTTTGTTTGTTTAGTTTTTTTTGTTCTTCTGCTTTCTTTCGGTTTATTTATTACTTCTTGTGGATTTCAGGGTGGTTTTTGTGATAACAAAAAGTACTGGTTGCTGCCTTTTGTGTTAACTTGCTCACTGTGTACAAATAGCATTGAAGGTGTCTAGGTTTGTTTTTTGTTTTGTTTTTTCTTGTGATAGAGGGATTGTTTTGTTTTTTGTTTGTTTGTTTGTTGGCTTTTTTTTCTTTTTTTTTAAACTGGGTGGGTGGGGTGGCGTGGGGGGGTTGAGAGAGAGAAGGGAGCAGAGTAGCACTGGCATACAGGCATGTACCACACACTTTGTAGTCAATCATTCAAATTTGTTCTCATGTTTCTGCCTGTAACAGCGCCAGCGCCATCCTGAACCTGCCATTTGTGAAAGAGCATTTATCATCGTTCATTGAGGAGACGGAGAGTCTGAGGAAGCTACGCTCAGCCAACACATCCATTGCACAGAAATCCCTAGATTCATCTTCAGACAATTCCGCACAGAAATCGTGAGTGAAAACGTATCGGACGCATGCATGGGCACAACAGAAAACACAGTGAAAACGATGGGTTTTGAACAGACATAGTTCAGCAAGAAGGCATTTTTTGTTTTTAAAAACACCTTGTTTTGTGAAACATATTGAGGTGTGTGTGTGTGTGTGAAACATGTTGCGGGGTGGGGGGGGCAGTCCAAGAACAGCATGCAGGCAAGCAGGTGAAACATGTTGATGTGTGTGTGTGTGTGGCGAGCCAGTGAAAACAAGTTGATGTGTATGTGTATGTCAGTCCATGAAAAGCACACAGGTGAGCTAGTGAAATATGTTGATATGTGTGTCAGTCCAAGAACAAAATGCAGGCAAGCCGGTGAAGCATGTTGTCGTTGTGTGTGTGTGTGTGTGTGTGTGTGTGTGACAGTCCAAAAATCGCATGCAAGCGAGTATGTTACATGTTGACATGTGTGTGTGTGGCAGTCCAAGAACAGCACACAGGCGAGCAGGTGAAACATGTTGGTGTGTGTGGGTGGGTGTCAATCCAAGAACAAAATGCAGGCAAGCCGGTGAAGCATGTTGTCATTGTGTGTGTGTGTGTGTGTGTGTGTGTGTCAGTCCAAGAACAGCACACAGGCAAGCAGGAGAAACACGTTGTGTGTGTTTGGCAATCAAAGAACAGCACGCAGGTGAAACGTTGTGCGTGTGTGGCAGTCCAAGAACAGCACGCAGGTGAAACATTGTGTGTCTGTGGCAATCCAAGAACAGCACACAGGTGAGACATGTTGCTGTATGTGTGTGGCAGTCCAAGAACAGCACACAGGCAAGCAGGTGAAACGTGTGTGTGACTGTCCAAAAATCGCATGCAGGCGAGTATGTTAAACATGTTGACATGTGTGTGTGTGGCAGTCCAAGAACAGCACACAGGCGAGTGGGTGAAACATGTTGGTGTGTGTGGGTGTGTGTCAATCCAAGAACAGCACACAGGCTAGCCAGTGAAACACGTTGTGTGTGTGCATGTGGCAGTCCAAGAACAGCACGCAGGCGGGCCGCTGAAGCCACCAAGTTGAAGTGCAGTCCACTGGCACAGCAGCTTCAGCTGCCTGAAACACTGGATTTGCCCAGTTCCCAAAATAATGCTGCTGCAGCAGAAGGTTGGTGTGGTATACATAGGCACCTAGAGTGCTCTTTCATTGGTCGTTTTCAAGTGGCATCATGGCTGTGAATAATAATTAATAGCTTTTGGAGAATGCTCTATATGAAAATGGGGGGGGGGGATGGAGGGGGGGGTTAACAATGAGCACTATGCCATTCTAGCACAGAAACTAGGCATAACTACGCAAAATGTCAATAATAGTAATAAGATTAAGAGCACATACTGCACACTTGCTTTAAGCACATGCACTACAAACATAACTGACTTACATGTACAGATGGAACTTTCAAACTTAATAATAATAATGTCGAACATTTCTAAAGCACTTCTTAAAAATCCCTCAGCACTTGACAAAGAACATGATGGGAGGTGGGGAGTTGGTTATCAACAATTACAATTCTAATCTGTTTACAAAACAGGGAAATGTTTCAGGAATTTTTACACAGACAAAGCTTTTCTGAACAGGTGGGGACAATTCCCAACTAGGACAGTAAAGTGTACCAAGTGCGGATGAGACAAAGTGCAAATTGTTTCATTTTTGAATTCAATAAATGCATGTGTCACAGAAAGCAAAGTGCAGGGCCATGCTGAAGAGCAGGATGCCAACTCCGAATACTCCGATGATTTTGACGAATCTTCAGAATCTGAAATTGAAGAAGGTGTGTGATGATTGTTTCCAGTCAACTGTTTCGGGGAAGAAACTTTGTTTGAATCCTTTATCTCCCAGAGCCTTCATTAGAAATTGCATTCATATATATCAATCATTTACCGTTTTGGTAAAGAAACTTTGTTTGAATCCTTTATTTCCTAGAGCCTTCGTTGGAAGTTGCAGTCATTTATCGATCAGTTAACCTTTCAGTGTTTTGTGTCTTCAGTTTCAATTTTGGCTATTATAGTTACGCTCATTTAGAAGGGTGTGAAACCTACATGAATGCATGTACATAAGCAAGATTTTAGGTTCCTGAAAATGTGATAACTTTGAGAAAATAACGCTAAAAGAGCAGATTTTTGTTTGTCTGTGTGGGTTTGTTTTTGTGCAGATGTGCACCATGTAGGATGTGGACTATCTAACAAACAAAAACAAAAAAACTCCCTTAAATTGAAATCCTGCTTTAGACAAGTAATTCACCTTAAAGTCTCTGTTGTACATTTGTAATTTTAGGTTTCTTTCTCTGGCATGGTTTTAAATTTTAGGGTGGTTGTAAAAAGGTCTCCACAGTGTAGTAGTATTCCATGCGAGCAGTTTTACACCTTTGGTCGTTCTCCCTGCAGAGATTCAAGGGGAGAAAGAGGGTCCCGCAAGTGGAGCTGTCAGCGAGGAGGAGGCACACTATGCTGACGACTTTGAGGACTATGATTCTGATGAGGTAGGGGTGTACAAATGGGTATGGGTACGTGTCTATGTATAATTTATGTCTGTGTGTGACTGTGAGAGACAGAGAGTGATTGATTGATTAAACTTACGTTTATTTCTCTCAACGGTGAACATATTAGCACAAAGGCCAACTCACATATCTGCTGTTGCTACAGTACTAGCAGTAACCAAGACATTCATTGTGAAATATTATCATAGAAGGATACAGACAAATACAGCATCAATAATAATAATAACACGGAGAGAGAGTGGGTGAGAGAGAGACTATGCATGCATGATTGTGTGTGTATGTTGGGTACTGCCAGCACAAACAGTTAAAGTCCCCTCTGCTAAGAACCCAGAGATATCACAGGTTCCCTCTTCAACATGCCTGGGGTAGGTTAGAATATAGCTTTGAACGTTTTTCATAACTGTCCTTTTAGAACCTGCAGATCACTTGGTCACACATTCGTGCACACCAGTAACCAGTAATGCCTGTATTTACAGTAAATGGGGGGGGGGGGGGGGGGGGGGGCACAGGGGAGCACATGTGCAAGCAGTCATATATGTTTATGTGTGTGTGCGTGTGTGTGTGTGATGAAATGCACATATCTGTAGGCCTTTGTAAGCGCCCCGGGCTCTTATCAGATGGGATGCCGTAAATAATGTATGCAAACAAGCACACGCACATGCAGCATACACATTGGCTTGTGTGTGTGTTAGTTGGGGGGGGGGGGGGCAGGGGGAGCACATGTGCAAGCAATCATATATGCACATATGTTTATGTGTGTGTGTGTGTGTGATGAAATGCACGTATCTGTAGACCTTTGTAAGCGCCCCGGGCTCTTATCAGATGGGATGCCGTAAATAATGTATGCAAACAAGCACACGCACATGCAGCATACACATTGGCTTGTGTGTGTGTGTGGTGGGGGGGGGGGGCAAGGGGGAGCACATGTGCAAGCAATCGTATATGCACATATATGTATATGTGCGTGTGTGTGATGAAATGCACGTATGTGCAGGCCTTTGTAAGCGCCCCGGGATGCCATAAATAATGTATGCAAACAAACACACGCACACACACGCAGCATACACACTGGCTTGCGTGTTCAGCACTGGGTGTGTGTTTGCAGGAGCTGGAGGAGGTGCTGCATCAGGCCAGGGAGGCTCAGGATCTGGTGCCGGCGGATGATTACTTTGAGGACAGCTGCAACGATGCTGACGAGCTGGCTGAGACGCTGACAGAACAGTCCTTTATCAAGTCGTAAGCATTTGTCTCATCTCTCGTATTGTTTTCATGGAGTTCAGAGGCACCTCATATAATACAACAAAGCAGCTGGAGCCATCAGAATTGTAGGTAGGTAGCGTTGCTTAATGTCCTCAGATGTCAGTTGACATATTAGGGACAAGCTGAGACCAATGCCGAAGCATGGTTCAATATAGCTTTACGTCCACAGAAACCAGAAGGCTCATCAGAATTGTTGCTGTTAAACAGACTTTGTACTGAAAGAACTAAAAGTACCGAGAAAACATACACAGAGGTCATTTGCATAATTTGGTATGAAGCAGCATTTTTGTCATCTGCTGCGTATTAAATACCCGAGACATGGGTGAGAATTAAAAGAAAATGTGGATGAGTAACTGTAGCAGTGAAGTTTACACATGTTTACTGCATTTTGTTGTGTGTTCTTGCACAGGTTACATTTATTGATCATGTTTGTCTTTGTAATCCTGTTTTGTGTTCGTTGAGTGTATGCCGACAAAAGAAATATTATGGGTATAATGCATTAATTCAACATGTGTGTGCATTCTTGTGTACTTGTGTGCATTTGCTGTCAAGCATCCCTGAGGTTTTCACTGGACAAGCATACTATCATTGTGCAGACACCTCACAGAGCCCAGCAGACATACAGAGGGCAAAAACATGTTGGCTTCCGATGAGAGCAAGAGGTTTGTCTTAATTTCACTGAATGTGTGGTCAAGTTGCCAGTTTTTATTGTTTTTCTGTCTCTCTCTCTCTCTCTCTCTCTCTCTCTCTCTCTCTCTCTCTCTCTCTCTCTCTCTCTCATGGCTGACAGGGCATAAAGCACCAAGTTACTTCCTTCCTTAGTCTCTCTCTCTCTCTCTCTCTCTCTCTCTCTCTCTCTCTCTCTCTCTCTCTCTCTCTCTCTCTCTCTCTCTCCCTGATATAACAGCAATGGTTGACTGGGCATAAAATGCCAAGTTACTTACTTCCTTACTCTCTCTCTCTCTCTCTCTCTCTCTCTCTCTCTCTCTCTCTCTCTCTCTCTCTCTCTCTCTCTCTTCTCTCTCTCTCTCTCTCTCTCTCTCTCTCTCTCTCTCTCTCTCTCTCTCTCTCTCTCTCTCTCTCACTGATGCTCATGTGTCTGTCTGCCTGCCTGTGTGGTTGAACAGGATGTGGGGAGTTGCTGTTTGCAGATGCGCTCACACATGTACATGCCTGTATGTGGATGCTTATGTGTATTGTGTGAGTGTTCAGTGCACCAATGAAGGTGCTGTATTGTCTAATTTCATCTTATATAGCAGAACAAGTATGTTTTATAGTTGGGGTGTTTCCTGCTTTATTGTCAAACAAACAAAGATACAAGCAAATTGTACCACTGGGATGTTAAAATTGCTGTCTTATTTTAAGCAGAATTTCTTAACACTGGGAATTTTTCCTGAGACAGTTCTAGTTCTACTGTACATTCTTCAATAGCTTTCGTCAAGAGATAGGCTTTTTGTGTGTTGCTGTTGTTGAGCAGCTAGGAGATGATAGGTGGTATGTGCAGCTTGCTGCCATATGGCGCTGGTATTTGCCATTATGCATTTATGTAATGTTTTGAAAAAGTGTTATGGTTTCTGTCCATTCCTGTTCATGCTATTCTTTAAACAGGTATGGATAAATCAGATTAAATAGAGACAGGAATGTTGATCTTTTACATGCTACTGCAGTGGCAGGGGGTGGATGGGGGGGGGGGGGGGCGGATACCAAAATAAGAGTCAGCACAAAAAGTTGACCCTGGAAAGGAAAATTTTCCCACCACTCCTACCTGGAATCCAACCCTTGACCTCCCAATCACAAGTCCCTCTGAGCTGTCCACACTCCCCCAACTGTACATTTGTAGGGGACGTACCTCTGGTGGAGTTTGTGTCCCTTGTATTTACTTGCATGCCAGGTGAGAGTTCTCGTAGGCGACTCAGGTCTTTGTTGTTGTACTTGTGTTACGTATTTCGAGTGCGAATTAACTCCCTTGTTTATGGATTCTGTATGTCTGTAGGCATCTTCCTGCTTTGTTGAGGCTGGTCAACACTCCTGTGTTTCAGATCCTGCAGCACGGGGACAGAGGAGACAAACAGCGCATGGAAGTACAAGACTTTTCCAAACAGCTAACAACTTGCATGAGAGCGCTGTTCCCCCCTCCCCTCCCCTTCCCTCCCCTTCCCTCCCGTCCCAGCCTCGCCGTCCAGCAGCATACCATTATGGAGGAGTTTCCGTGGGAGGCACTGAGCTGCAAGCTTTAAGAGTTTTTTTAAAGTTTGGCAGCAAAAGAAGTGCCAACTTTAATTATCCATGGCACTGAGCAAGAGTTCCAGTTTTGTAAAGTCGGGTCACTGCTGTGGCCTTGTTCCCTCATTGTGTACAGAGTGTTTGAGTTTCGGCCTGTGATGCTGAGCATGTGTGGCATTTAAAGGAACTAGCCTTCTCAAAGTATGTTTGATCCAAGCAGCCATTTTTTTTCTCAACAGGTGACAGAAGAGATCACAATAGCAATCTTGTAGTCGGGGATTTTGTTGTGCGACACAGGTGAGCTATGACGCTTTCTTGACGTGTTCACCGACACAGGTGAGCTATGGCGCTTTCTTGACGTGTTCACCCAACACTGCTAAGTGCTATTCATCACTAGCAACACCATGTTTGGAAATTAAAATTAAAACCAAAGATGCATTTTAAGACAAAATCTTTGTTTTTAGGTGTTTATTTTGATCTCTTATGCGTGTTGGACGTATCTTGTTTTGAGAAGGGTAGTTCCTTTAACATAATTAAAAGGAACCTTTTGGTCTCAATTGTGAAGTGGCTTTGCTGTATGATTCTTCATAATGATGTCAAGATTCAAAATGTGTTTGATTTGAAATGTATCATAGCTTAAAGGTTTTTTTTATCATCTGTACAGAGGTACCTTGAGGCTCACCTCAGTGTTAAAGGACTTGATGAAAAAGTCACTTTGTTTCCTGTTGGTCAGTATGTTATTTTCCATAAATGTCTGAAGCACCAGTTGACAAAAGAGTTTGCCAAATATGGATTAAAGTCTTTGTCTGCAAGCAGCAATATTTGCACTAATTGCAATGTCTCAGCAATCAGCAATTAGGCAAAGTGTCTTTATAGTCGGCTTGCGGTATCCATACCAGCCAAGGTATCTGTGTAGTCAGCAATGTCCACACTACTAGCCAAGGTGTCTCTACGATTAGCAGTGGACAATATCTGTGCTTATTACACAGATGATGAGTTAATGATCAGATGTTTAGTCATTAATGCCTGTTACAGCGTGTGTGTGTGTGCGCATATGCGCAGAGTATGTGTGTATGTATACATGATGTGTGTATGTATACATGATGCATGTACATGCATTGTGTGCATGTTTGAATGACATAGATGTTAAAGCATTACAGCAAGAGGTATATGTATTACGTGCTGGTTACCAATGAAGAAAATGTGAAAGTATTACTGGAACAGGTATATATATATAATTATGTATTACATGCTGGTTAACAATGAAGAAAATGTGAATCATTTCTCTGCCGTCCAAGACATGTATTCTTAAATCATTTTCTTACAAGTGATCTGAAATACATGCCTGTATAGTTTATTGAATTAACATTTTTTGCCTTTACACAAGTTGGCATTTCTTATTGCTCAAGAGATCTCCTTCATACTGTCGTAGTTTTTGTTTCATTCTTGGTTCATGTTGTGGGTTTTTTGCATTGAGGAGAACTAGTAAATATTTGATTGATATGATTTGTAAAAAAAAATCTTCTTTCTTTCTTTTACTGTTCTTTTTTTTTTTTTGGGGGGGGGGGGGGAGGTCAGATAAATTTCAACAGTGTGTGTCATTATGATGTAGTACGTAACTAGTAAGTAGATAGTGACTGCACACCTCTTTGTGGTTCATGTGTGTACCAATGGTATAGGAAACCGGCCCAAGGCGGGATTTTTTTTAAATTACCTTGTGGGATGTAGAACATCACGGCCCTTTGCCACGTGAACAATCCCCAAGCAATGTCTACCCCACCATGCCATCAAGGGCTCACGAAAGGATGGGAATGACTTAACCCTTTTCCTGTGAGAATTTGTCCTGAGAAGATCTTTTCCTGTCAGAATTTGTCATGAGGTGACCCTTTTCCTGTCAGAATTTGTCCTAAGGTGACCCCTTTCCTGTCAGAATTTGTCCTGAGGTCACCCTTTTCCTGTCAGAATTTGTCCTGAGGTCACCCTTTTCCTGTCAGAATTTGTCCTGAGGTGATGACCTTATGAGATTGACAGGACATCAAGATCCAAATTTGGACTTACCTTGTGTGGGATGTGGAACATATGGCCAGTCAGACAGTCCCCAAGTCATGTGTACCTAACCCACACTCCAAGCGTCGCTTTCCGGCACCATCCTCCAAACTCTGCCAGATTTAGTTACACCACTGAAAGGGCACTCTTTATCACCGCACAGCTGTCCAGCGACGCGGTCAGCGCCCTCCGAAAGGTTCGGGTACTAATAAGACTGCAGAAGCTGCCTAGCGCCAAAGCACGCACGTAAACATCAGACGCATCCACCCCGGGTAAAAAAAAAGAGTTCTGTCTCAATTCAAACGATTGTGGTTTTATTTGTGCTGGTGTAAACTTTGTTGGCGGCTATAAATGACATGCCTTGTTTTATTTGAGTTGTTTGTAACAAACTTACTACTGTTTGAGCACCAACAAAAAGAAAAACTGCTCGTTAGCTGACAGTTTTGTGGACCCAATGGCGTAACTAAATACAGCAGTGGTTGAAGGAAGGATGTCGAAAACCAGTGCTTGGAGTTTGTACCCAACCCTGCCATCAAGGGCCAGAAAGGATGAGAATCGCTTAAACCCTTTCCTTGTGAGAATCCTTCCTGAGGTGACCCTACATGGTTGACGGGACATTAAACTCCAAGAACTTACAAACTCCTCCAGAAAATAGCTGTGTAGACAGATTTCGCTAACCGCAGACAAATTTATCTTGAGAGATTTATTCTGTGTGATGGTACATGTACGCAAACAGTTTGGATTGAAATAGATGGTACTTTGCTAATGACACCATTTGACATCCTAAGGACAAGGACACCATAAGTATATGTGTATAAGAATAAGAATAATGTATATTTATCATGCGCTCATCAACGCCCTGAGCGCTCATAGACAGAGAGATATCCATACCACTGACCCAGAATAATCACAATACTGCTCTGTACATTCCACTCAACAGAAAGCATTTGCCAGTTCCATGTTTCGTGAATCTTATGTTTATGTTACTGGTTTGTCATTGGTTCACCTTCTTGGGGAAACTCGGGTTGCTTTACCAGGTAAGGCCAACTGGGTAAG
>JABMCL010001517.1:567500-568951 GCA_018857735.1 Alviniconcha marisindica
TTTTTGTTTTGCTCTGTGTGCAAGTGTGTGTGTGTGTGTGTGTGTGTGTGTTTTGTGTGTGTGTGTGTGTGTGTGTGTGTGTGTGTGTTGTGCGCGCGCGCGCGCGGCATAGGTCACGCGCGTTGTGTGTGTGTGGTGGGGGGGGGGGGGGTAGGCGGGGAGGGTGGTGGTAAGGGCGGAGAGTCGGGGAGGTGGGGGTAAGGGGGGGGGGGGGGTAAGCGGGAAGGGTGGGAGTGAGGTGGAGCGTCAGATGGGGAGGGTGGGGGCAAGGGGGGATGGTGGGGGTAAGGGTGGGGGTTACGGCGTGGAGGGTGGTGGGAAGGGGGAAAAGTCAGTCGCCCGGGGGAGAGTTGGGCGGGTAAGGGGAGATGGCCTGGAACGGGGGGGGGGGGGGGTAAGGGGGGAGAGGAGAGGTAAGTGGGGAGCGTCGGGGAGGGTGGTGATAAGCCAGTGGAGCGTCGGGGAGGGTGGGGTACGGGGCCCGACTCACGGAAGATGGGGTAAGCGGGGAGCCGGGAGTCTTGGCCGGGGAACCCCGGCCAGGGAGTGTCTGAAGGGGCACAGTGAGGGGCTGGGGGTATGTCAAGTTGCTGCGGGGAGGCTCGGGCCGCCATGCCTCAGCCTGTGTGGCCGGGGGGGCCGTAAGGGGGAGGCCGGGTTAGCCGCCGAGTCGGCGGGGTCACAGTCAGTACTGCCGAACGGCCGCTTGGTGGGTGGGGCACGGCCTATGCCGGAGAGAGGGAGGGAGGGAGAGAGAGAGGGAGAGGGAGGGAGAGAGAGAGAGAGAGAGGGAGGGTAGAGGGAGAGAGAGAGGAGAGGGAGGGAGGGAGAGAGAGAGGGGGAGGAGGAGAGAGAGAGGGAGAGGGAGGAGAGAGAGGGAGGGAGGAGGGAGAGAGAGGGGGAGGGAGAGAGAGGGAGAGAGAGGGGGGGAGAGAGGGAGGGAGGGAGGGAGAGAGAGAGGGAGGGAGGGAGAGAGAGAGGGAGGGAGAGGGGGAGAGAGAGGGAGGGAGGGAGAGGGGAGAGAGGGGGAGGGAAAGAGAGAGAGGGGGAGAGAGAGGGAGGGAAAGAGAGAGAAGGGGAGGGAGGGAGGGAGAGAGAGAGAGGGAGGGAGGGGAAGAGAGAGAGAGAGAGAGGGAGGGAGAGAGAGAGAGAGTATGTTACTTCAGTCTCGGGCACGGCACGCACGCAGAGAGAACTTTTAGAGCAAAAGTGAACTCAGCCGCTCACTAGAAGTGTGAGCTCTGTTTGCTGGTCAGTGACGGCAGTCAATTCTGTCTTTCCCGCTCAAGACCTCAGCGACGACACACCCACGCAGCGATCTCTCTTCCCTGAACTTTCTCTTTTCCACGTTAGGCTGCAATTTAATTGCTGTCCACGCGCGTGTCCTGTGTCCAGTGTCGATCGTAGCTTTGCCAGAGATGTGGGCCTGCAGACCTTGCCAGCCGACAAGA
>JABMCL010000695.1:0-14601 GCA_018857735.1 Alviniconcha marisindica
TTAAAAATTTTAAACTCCCTTCAACTTCAATATTACCTTTTTTCTAAGACTTCTTTAGAAAATGCATTACTTGCAATTCGATAAATAGTTTCTGTGACAATTGGTTGAGTATTACTTGATGAACTAGAACTTAAACTTACTCCAACTCCAACACCAATAGAAAGAATAATAACTCCAACACTAATTCCTGATATAATTAAAATTGTTTTTTTATTTAATTTCATATTACACCCCTTTACTTACTAATTATATTATATTAAATAAACATATAAAGCAATATTGTGATATTATATAGAAATATTTATTATTCTTTTTAAATATAAAGAATTATTATATAAAAATCATAAATTTATAAAATGTTTTATAATAAATTACTCAATTTGTAGATAAAATATTATTAAAACATCTAGTTTTACTAATATATTATTCAGGAACTCTTAAATTATTAACTTCAGGACGATTTAAAGCTTCAGTTTTAAATGCATTGGCAACTTCTTCGTAAGTAAAATAACCCCCTTCGACACCAATTTTTCGAACTACATTAGCTCAAACATCTCTTACTCAACCTGGCATGTTAATTGGGTGAATTACTTCAGAACTTGCTATTGTTTTTGAAATAGTAGATTGAACTTTTTCATCTTCACTCATTTCTTCTTGATTAATATCGATTCTTGCTGAAGATGGATAGTGATTAGAGAATATGTTTAAAAAATCAATAACTCGTTTGGGATCTGTTAGTTCATTTATAAATATTTCTGCGAGTTTAAGCTTTTCTTCATCATTTTTTAAATTTGATGAAATACCAACAATACACTATCACCTAAACTATTTGGTATTGGTTGGTATCCTATTGTATTTTTAAAAAAATCTAGCTTTTGTTCATTAGTTTCATCACCTCCACGAAATCCTGCACTAATAAAACGAGAAAAACTATAAAAAATATCATAACCAAAAATTTCTCCTTTAATATAGCCATTAAATAAGAAATTTCAAAATAATCTGGGTTTTTTCCAACAATATTGCTTTTAATTTCAGAATTACCATTTTTGTAATGATTAACTCATTTTTGAAATCTTTCATCATTTTTTTAATTTGGATCAGCAAAAACAGAATAATAATCATTTTGTGTCCTGAAACTTTTCAAGCTAAATCTTGTTGATTATCAAAAATTTGATCTTTTTTTCTCTCACTATAATAGTTAGTAGCCCAAATTGGGGTACTAAATGAAAATTTATTAATTGCTAAAACACAGGTATTAGCAACTTCTGGAATTGACTCTTGGTTAGGGTCATAATAATTACCATTTGATAAATCTACTTGACACAAACTATCAGCTAATTGTGTTTCTTTAAAATCAAAACCATTTGGAGCAAGATCCTTATTATAAGCAAAAATTTTTGTTTCTTGAAAAAAAGGATAAAAGAGAATTTATCTTCGTTATCTCCTTCTTGAATTGTTGTGATATTTTTCATAAAGAAAGAAAATAATCATTATTTACAACAATTGCATAAAATAGTACGATAAATTGTAAAAAGATTTTAGAATCACTAGAATTGGTTGTATATTATTAGAACAAAAAGCAACTTTTGTAGTTTTCTTTTATATTGTATCTTTTCCATTTATTAAATGTTTTGGTTTTAATTTAAACATGTTTTATCTCTTTTTTTCATCAAAACTACCTAATTTATAACATTGGGTAATTTACTACCTATAAAAAGAATATAATTTATATTTAGTAAGGAAATATTATCTTCATTATCTTTTATTCCTTTAAAACCACTTAAATCATTGTATAACAATTTTAATAATGTTATTTGATACTAAACTAATATTTAAATAGTTTCTTTATTATTATAAAAATAAAAAATAAACTAAAACTAAAACTTATTCTTAAACCTACTTAAGTTAAAGAGAACAACCCTAGATTTATTTCAAAATAATTAATATTTCCTTTTTTACTTAGTTTGATACTAACTTTTATAATTACTAATATTATTTTTTAGCAACCTGTAAATCTAGGATGGATCAACGGGAGGCAAAAGATCCCCTACTACTCTACGATTACTAACTCAAAGTTTTAAACCATTTGCTGCACTTTCGTAAGTTGTAGTATCAGTAATACGATTTGTAACATTACTCCATGCTAAAATAATATGGATATCTTGTACTTCATAAATTTCTAATGCATTATATGGTAAATTTTTTGTGGCAATTAAAACTTTTTTTGTAATTTCGTCATTTACATTTCCTACATTAGGGTTTTTTCTTGGAGTTAATCTATTTGTGTTTTGGAATAAATCTCCCGCTCTATTAGGATCTGTTAACATATTCAAAAACATTTCGGCAACTTTTTGTTTGTCTAAATCTTTTTCCCCATTCTTTTTAAAATTGGTTCACTATAATTTAGAAAAATACCATTTTTGGGTAAATTTTGGGGAAAAATTTTGTCATAAAATACTTTTTTGTTCATTAGTTCAATACTTACTAATCTATAAAATCTTTTTATGTAGGTAATACTTCATAAATATGGATATAGTGTAGAGTTTGAATTGTTTTAATTTATAATTCTATGGTGATATTGGTTGAAGTAATGATTTGTCTCTTAATACACGTTCAAATTCAGTAGTGAACGCTTCAGCTATAGATAAATATGTTGCATCACTTCCAATATTATTAACAACTTTTCTTCATGGATTTGATCATTTAGGAAGTTGTATTCTATTTTTCTTTGGTGTATTTTTTAAAGCTGTTAAAACTCCTAATAAAACTTTATCTTCATCCGAAGAAACATTAGCATCTTTTCTAGGATTAAAAAAAGAAGTTGCTTTATTAAATTCAACTGCCCTATTTTCATTAGTAAGCATGTATAAAAACATTTCAGCAAGTTTTTGTTTTTGTTTATCATATTGAAGAGTGGCGGATAATGCTGAAACAGCTCCGATTTCTAATGCAGGGTTTGTACTTGGTAAATGTTGAAATAAAATTTTGTCTTTTACAAAATTTTGTTTATCTTCAAGAGACATTGTATCATCTTTTAAGAAATTACCATTTCTTCACTCGTCATTTATTCATTCTGGAGTAATAATCAACCCCCCAATGTGGCCATTCATAAAGGCATATTTGTAATTTTCAATATTACCTCCATAAATGTCATAAATATTAGTAAGAGATACACTTCCAGAAAAATCTGCATGAAGACTTTTACGATAATCTACCCAATTTTTAAACCTTTGATTGTTTTTTAATTCTGGATCTGCAAAAAGACTATAGTAATCACTAGTTACGTCTTTTTTCCTTCATGCTATATCTTGTTGGTTTTGTAACTGATCTTTTTTGTTAGTATTATAAAAATCATTAGCTCATATTGGACTTTCTAGATGGATACTATTTGGAACAATTAAAGATTGTTTAGCTAAATCTGTAATTGTATTACTATCAGCTTTATTTCTCACTAATGCAGTATCTCCAATATCTCCTTGATAAAGATACTCACTTACATCTTTATTTGTGAAATCAAATCCATTTGGTAAATAATCTTTATTGTAAGCAATAATTGGTGCATTAGTGCTAAGGGGATAATAACCATATTTCCCTACATTATTACCAGCAAAAATAAATCCTTTTTGTCTTCACTCATCTTCATAAGTAAAGGGGTGTCTAGCATAACATCATTAATTTTCGTAATACTATCTCATGAATCATCGTATAAGTTTTTGTTATCAAAAACTTCTTTTAATTTAAATTTAAAAGGGGCAATTTGATTATATTTACTTAAAAGATCAATAATTGAATCTTGTCTATATGGTTGTTCAACAAAAAATACTTCTGGTGCTTGAAAGTCTTTCACACTTTTACCATTTTTTATATCATTATTTGCTTCAAGTGTTGATTGTACTTTGAATCTTATCGTAATCCCATATTGACTTGCTAAATCTTTTACTTGTGGTAATTTAGCAGTTTCTACAAAATAATCTCATCACTTTTCATCTACATTAATTAATAATTCATGAGGGTTTCTATAATTAGATCTCGTAGCATAAGTATTTTCATTAAGATTAGATGATACTAATGGTATTTTCATACTTGGGAGATTGAATTTGGAATTTACAATGTCAATTAATCGATTATTTCCTTCTACTATAACATTATCGGGAAGATGTATTTTATTATCAACTGGTGATTGTTTTAAAACCCCCAATAATTCATGGGGATATATTCTTATAAAAGTTAAAGGAAGATATAAATCATTTAATGAAACATCTTTAGTAGCTCAAGAAGAATCTCCTGGTTCTAAAACGATGTTATAATCACTTCCATCTTTTTTCTTAAATCCTGGAACTACATAATTTACATCTTCAGTTCTTGTTATTTCATGTATTCCATCACTAGTAAAGACCTCAACTCTCTTACCAAATACTATTGAATTTGGTGGAAGATATTCAGGTCTTAAGAAACCATCATGATTTTCAATATTTACCCCAATATCACTTGGAAGTGTAGGGTTACTATTGATTGCTAATTTAATTGTTGCTACATCATTTCAAGCATAATAAGGAAAAAAACCAAAAGTAGTAGTTTCTGGAGCATTTTCTTCTGTTGTTGCATCATCGCTATCAATTATCGCTTTTAATTTTTGTAATTGATATAAATTAACACCTCCATGACCATTTTCAGTAAAACCACCTAATTGATAACCATCTGGATAAGTATCACTATCTAATAAATCATTTAACTTATACCCAGTGACTTCTTGGGCATCATTTAAAACTTCTTCATACCCCCCATAAATGATACCATCTTTTAATTTCACAACACCTACCATAAAGTCTATGTTGTAAAAACCGTCTTTTCCTTTACCTCATTCATCTTTTGTTGTTTCATCATAAATTTTTTCTTGGTGATTAAAAATTTGATCAACTTTAAGAGTGGGAGAAGGTATTTCTTGATCATTCATAGAAGGTACATCTATGTAATAGTTATCATTTTCTTTTATAACATTATAAGTAGATCCTGATATCTCAATATTTCCTTTTGCTAAATCAGATTCGTAAAAAGCATGATCTGCTATTCTATACACTTCTCCCCTATCTTCTTCTAGAGGAGTTGTTGAGGAAGTTTTTTTTGAACCTGAATCTGAACTTAAGCCTAAACCTAAACCTACTCCAAGTGAAAGAACAATTACTCCAACACTTATTCTTAAAATAATTAAGATTGTTTTTTTACTTAACTTCATTTTAAACTCATATTCTATTAATATTATTTTATTATATTATTTATTTTTAAAAATACTTTTTTTTTTTTAATTTTAATATGGTTTTAACTTTTTTATTAAGTAATTTATTTCATTAAAATAATAATTTTTTAAAATTTTAATAACAAAATTTTAAAGGGTCAAATTTGGTTTTAAAATATTATAAATTTTTTGTGTTTGTTAAGAAAGTATTTTATAGCATCTTCAATATTATTTGAAAACCGAAGTGCTTGATTAAATTTTCCAGTAAATCAATTGGGATAATTAAAAGAAAGTAAGGGCGAAGAAATTGCAATTGCTTTATTAATTCTTGCTAACGCACTATTATTTGAGTTTGCAACATTAAAATCTTTTCTAGGTAAAACAGCTTCATCAAAATATGAATTAAAATTGATAACATTGCTTGAAGTGGTTAATGCATCTATAAAAACTTCAGCTAATTCTTGCTTTCACTTATCGTTACGAAGTGATGAAATCATAACGCTTAATCTACTTTGTTTAGATGAACCCATTCTTGGAGGTAATGTTTGAAACATTATTTTTTTATTAATAAAATCTTTTTTTTCTTGATCTGTACCTGTATTTCTATATTCTCAATTTACAAAACCATGCATGTAAGTTGGTTCAGTTAAAAGAAATCCTCCAATATGTCCATTAAGTAATGCATATATTCCATATTTATCAAATGTAAAATTTTTGTTTTTGTAGATATGATAGTTTTCAAAGAGCGATTGGAAATTTTTATTATTTTTTAAATTAGGGTCTTTTAAAACCGAATAAAAACTATTTTCTGAATCTTTAACTTTTCAAAGTAAATTTTCTTGTAACTCATCTTGATCTTTTTTTATAGATTGATAAAACTTACTTGCTCAAATGACTAAAAGGGATCTACTTTTGTCTTCTTTTTTTTCTTTTTTTGTTTTTTTTCCCTTTTCTTGTTCTTCTTTAAAATTTTTAAAAATATCTTAAAATTTAAAATTCATTTAAAAAAAGGTAAACAAACCCAAATCATTATTTTCTAAATCAAACCCATTTGGTAAATAGTCTTTATTATAAGCAATTACAGGAGTTTTAATATAAAAAGGATATAAACCATATTCATTTGGTGAATCTTTTAATACTCCAATTTTCCTTCAAAAATCATCATAATAATTATTATTGTTAAGATTGTCTTTTAAAACATATCTTAATGGAGCGACAATATTGTTTTGATTAAAACTATCTAGCTCCTCTATAGATGGAAAAAATACTTGAGCAACATCATTACTAAAACTACCTTTAGATTTAACTAATTGTTGTTCATTAGGAAAAGAATTTACTTTAAATCTTATTGTAATACCATATTTTTTTGCTAAATTTTTTACACGATCATAATTAGCAATTTCTTTAAAATAATTATGCAAATCACCATTAACATTTATTAGAAGTTCATTTGGTGATCTTATATTACTTTCTGTAGCATATTTCTCTTCATTAAAAGTAGATGATTGAAGTTCAAGTTTTATTTCTGGAAGACTAAACTGATTATTTGTAACACTTATTTCTCTACTGACATTAGGATCTAAAATAAATCAATCTGGTAATCGAAGTTTATTATTAAAAGATAATTCAAATGATCCTAAAATATTATCTTCATATTTACCTAGTTCATATGTTATAGGTACATATAATTCATTCAAATTAACTGTCTTAACAACACTATCTAAATCATTACTTGTTCCTAATGGAATAATATAATCGCTACCATCTCGTTTTTTAAAAAATTGAACTTTAAAATCTATTTCTTCTGTTCTTTGTTTGACAGTTACTCCATCACTTTCAAAATACTTCACTTGTGTATCATCAAAAAAAGTATCTTGTGGATATGAAGTATGAACATAACCAAAAGGTTCGCTTGGTTTATATCCTATACTATCTAAGGGATTATTAGATATTTTATTTGTTCCTAATCTAATAGTAGCTTCTGAATTTAAAGTACCTCCCTGATTACCTATACTATTATATACAAGAAAACCAAACTCTGTAGTTGTAGGAACATTATCTTTCGTAGTAGCGGGATCTGTATCAATTATAGCCATTAATTTTTTTAATTCTAGTAGATTAATACCACCACCATTAGCATCAAAACTACCTAGTGGATAACCATTTGGATAAGTATCACTATCTAATAAATTATGTAATTGATATCCAGTAACTATATTTTGATTGTCTTTTACTTCTTCAAAACCTCCATAAATAATACTATTTTGTATTTTAACTACACCTATTAGAATGGAATCAATTTGATAAAAACCATCTTTACCTTTACCTCATTCATCTTTTGTTGTTTCATCATATACTGCTTCAGGATCATTAAACATTCTAGGTACTTTCACAGTTGGAGCACTAAAAGAAAGATCATTTTGAGAAGGAACTTTGAGATAGAACCCATTATCTTCTTTAACCACATTATAATTCTCTCCTTCTATTACAATAAAACCTTTTTCTAAATCTTCTGTAGAAAATGCATTACTTGCAATTCGATAAATAGTTTCTGTGACAACTGGTTGAGTGCTACTTGATGAACTAGAACTTAAACTGACTCCAACACCAGCTCCTATCGAAAGAATTATAACTCCAACACTTATTCCTGAATAAAAAAATTGTTTTTTACTTAATTTCATACAAACCCCTATCAATACTAAACAATTTTATCGAAAATTATTCCATTATTAAAATTTCAAAAATGAATTAATTTTTTACTAGAAGCTTTGTAAAAAAATCAAAAAACCTATTAAAAATTTATTCTTTTTACACAATAATAATGTTTAATATTTTATTATTAAATGAATTGTTACTAGTAAATATTTAATAAAAATAATATTTTAGAATTTATTAAAATTATAAATGTTTTGAAAAATTTTTTCTAATAATTTTAGAAATATATATATACAAATGTTTGTTTTAGATTACAAATTTTAGTATTAAAAATTTTCTTTAACATTTTTTTAAAGGTGATTCTTTTTTTATTTTAATTTTTTTAATATAAATAAAATATCCTTAAATTTTTTTTTGATTTAAAAATTTTAAACTTTTATTTATCTTTTTAAATAATATAAAAAATAATTCATATATAAGATGATAAATCTATCTTATAATTAGCCTAATAGATATTTTTACTTTATCATTTTATTAGCGTCAATTATTTATTTACTTTTAATTGATAATTAAATTATGGAGTTTTTGGTAAAAATAAATTATAAAAATCTCTAGATAAATTAGCAATATAGGAATTAATAACTTGTTCATAAGTACTATCGCTTGTCATATTGGATATTGTTCCTGCAAGATTATTTCAAACATGTGGGTAAAGGAATTCAATTTTCGTGTTTTTTAATTTAGGTGTATCAATTATTGCTTTTCAAACACCTTTTTTTATATTATCATTAAGTAAAGAAAGATCGACATCTTTTCTTGGGAAGAATTGAGATGTTGCTTCATTAAATTCTACTCCCCTTTTTGCATCTGTTAACATGTATAAAAACATTTCAGCAAGTTCTTGTTTTTGACTATCATTTTTAAGTGTTAGGGACATAGAAGAAAAAACACCATCTAGTAAAACAGATCTTGGAATTGATTGAAATTTAATTTTTTCATTTGCAAATGCAACTTTATCTTCGTTACTCATTGGGTGTCATCATTCAAGTATTCACCATTTCTTCATTGACTATTTATTGAATTTAGGTTAATCATAATCCCTCCAATATGCCCATTAAATAAAGAATGGCGATATTGATTAGAAAGAAAACTACTATAAGTATTTCTAAAAATTGGATTATTATTTTTATAATGATCTACTCATCTTTGAAATCTTATATTATCTTTTAAAGTTGGATCTGCAAAAAGAGAATATATATCAACTACGCTTCACCCTTCTTCTCTTCAAAATACATCTTGTTGATTCATAACTTGAAATTTTTTCTGATTATCGTAATAATCATTTGCAAAAATTATTGAATGAAGAAGTCCATTATTTAGGAGTAAAAAGGAAGTTTTTGCTTCAGGTGAGATATCTTCACTTCTAGCATGAGTTTTTACTAAGTCTAAATCTCCTACATTACCTTGATATAAATATTCACTTAAGTCTTTATTAGAAAAAATCCCCCCCAAAACCAACCCTTTTAGAATGATTCTTGACGTCAGGATTTTTTTGATAAAAAGGATAAAACCCATAGTTATCTTCTTTATCAATTTCATCGTTAAAAATCATAGCTTCATATTTTCATGCCTCATTATAATATGATGGATTTTCTATTGCTTCTTTTAATTTAAATTTAAAAGGAGCAACCTTACTTTTATAAAAAGGTATTGTATTTTTCACTCTTTTGTCGCTATTTTCACCAGCAAAATTACAATCGTTTACAAAAAAAACTTCAGACATTTTTTTATTATTAGTGGGTAAATAAGCATTATAATAAGCTTCATTAAGAAAATTATCTACTTTAAATCTTATAGTAATCCCATATTTCTTTGCTAAATCTTTAACTTCAGTTAAATTAGCAGTTTGTACAAAATATTTTAGTCAACGAGGATCAGCATTAATTAATAATTCATTTTTATTTCTATTAGTAGTTGTCGTTGCATATGTATTTTCATTGAAAGTAGAAATATCTAGAAACAATTTCATATTTGGTAAACTAAAAGTAGAGTTTACTACATCTATTATTTGTGAACCATTATCTACTACAATATTATTTGGAAGATGTATTTTATTATCTAAAGGTGATTGATTTAAAGTTCCTATGAGACTATTATAATAATAACCCTTATCGAAAATTAATGGCATATATAGATCTTCTAAAGAAACTATTTTAGTCGCATCAATAGGATCAGTTGCTTCTAAAGTAATTTTATGATCACTTCCATCTTTATTTTTAAATTCTCTTACTACAAAATCTATGTTTTCAGTTCTTTGTCTTAAAGTAGTTCCATCTTCTTCATATAAAAGAGGTTTATTTATTTCATCTAATAATACACCTGGTAGTAAAGTAGAACTAAGAGGTTTATATCCTATTCCATCTGGAAAACTATTTGATTTAGGTTCTCTTGTTCCTAATCTAATAGCATCTCCACCACCATCATTATGTGTAAAAAACCGAAACTGAGTAGTTTTTGGGGCATTTTCTTCAGTTGTAGCGGGATTTCCATCTAATAAATACTTTATTTGTTCTCACTTATACATATTGATGCCACCACTACCATCCTCGTTAAAACTACCAATTTGAAAACCTTCACTATAGGTATTTTTTATAATATCACTAACTTCATAACCAATAATAACATCTTGATTATCTTTTATTTCCTGAAAACCTCAATAAATAATCCCATTGCTTATTTTAATTATTCCAATATCCATAAAGTCAATCTTATAATAACCATCTTTTCCTTTACCATATTCATCTATTGTGTCACTTGTGTAAACTGTTCCTACAACATCAAACATACTAGGTACAACTAATGTAGGTTTTGTTAATGTTTTTTTTATTTTTTTTTAATTTTATATTTTATTTTTTTTGTATTTATTTTTCTTTATTTTTTTTTTTGTTTTATTTTTTTTTTTTAAATTTTTAAATCTTTTTTTTTTTTTTTTTTTTTTTTTTTTTTTTTTTTTTTTTTTTTTTTTTGTTTTTTTTCTTTTTTTTTTTTTTTTTTTTTTTTTTTATTTTTTTTTTTTTTTTTTTTTTTTTTTTTTTTTTTTTTTTGTTTTTTTTTTTTTTTTTTTTTTTTTTTTTTTTTTTTTTTTTTTTTTTTTTTTTTTTTTTTTTTGTTTTTTTGTTTTTTTTTTTAGTTTTTCTTTTTTTTTTTTTTTTTTTTTTTTTTTTTTTTTTTTTTTTTTTGTTTTTTTTTTTTTTTTTTTTTTTTTTTTTTTTTTTTTTTTTTTTTTTTTTTTTTTTTTTTTTTTTTTTTTTTTTTTTTGTTTTTGTTTTTTTTTTTTTTTTTTTTTTTTTTTTTTTTTTTTTTTTTTTTTTTTTTTTTTTTTTTGTTTTTTTTTTTGTTTTTTTTTTTTTTTTTTTTTTTTTTTTTTTTTTTTTTGTTTTTTTTTTTTTTTGTTTTTTTTTTTTTTTTTTTTTTTTTTTTTTTTTTTTTTTTTTTTTTTTTTTTTTTTTTTTTGTTTTTTTTTTTTTTTTTTTTTTTTTTTTTTTTTTTTTTTTTTTTTTTTTTTTTTTTTTTTTTTTTTTTTTTTTTTTTTTTTGTTTTTTTTTTTTTTTTTTTTTTTTTTTTTTTTTTTTGTTTTTTTTTTTTTTTTCTGGAATATTTTATATAATATCTTTCACCATCTTTTGCAACACTATAACTAACACCATCTAAATTAATTGATCCACTATCTAAAACAGATTGATGAAAACCATAATTTCCTACTCGATAAACTGGTCCAGTACCACTAGATGGATCAGTACTCGTGATTGGATTACTTGAAGAAGAACTTGAACTCAATGCTATACCAACACCAGCTCCTACCGAAATAAGAATTACTCCCACACTTACTCCAGATATAATTAAGATTGTTTTTTTACTTAATTTCATATACCCTCCAATACATATTAATTATATTATAATAAACAATAATAAAAAGAAATATTGTAATATTCATTATATATAAATATTTATTATTCTTTTTAAATATAAAGAATATTATATAAAAATCGTAAATTTATAAAAATGTCTTATTAATAAATCACTCAATTTGTAGATAGAATATTATTAAAATATGTAGTTTTACTAGTATATTATTCAGGAACTCTTAAATTATTAACTCAGGACGATGTAAAGCTTCAGTTTTAAATGCATTAGCCAACTTCTTCGTAACTAAAATAACCCCCTTCGGACACCAAATTTTCGAACTACATTAGCTCAAACATCTCTTACTCAATCTGGCATATTAATTGGGTGAATTACTTCAGAACTTGCAATTGTTTTGGAAATAGTAGATTGAACTTTTTCATCCTCACTCATTCCTTCTTGATTAATATCCATTCTTGCTGAAGATGGAAAGTGATTAGAGAACATATTTAAAAAATCAATAACTCGTTTGGGATCTGTTAGTTCATTTATAAATGTTTCTGCAAGTTTTAGTTTTTCTTCATCATTTTTTAAATTTGATGAAATACCAACAAGTACACTATCACCTAAGCTATTTGGTATTGGTTGGTATCCTATTGTATTTCTTAAAAAATCTAGCTTTTGTTCATTAGTTTCATCACCCCCACGAGGTCCTGCGGTAATAAAACGAGAAAAATTAAAAAAAAGATCATAACTAAAAATCTCTCCTTTAATATAACCATTAAATAAAAAACTTTCAAAATAACTAGGGGTTTTTCCAACACCACCTTTAATTTGAAAATTACCATTTCTATAATGATTAACTCATTTTTTAAATCTTTCATCATTTTTTAAATTGGGGTCAGCAAAAACAGAATAATAATCATTTTGTGTCCCTGAAACTTTTCAAGCGATATCTTGTTGATTATCAAAAATTTGGTCTTTTTTTCTCTCGCTATAATAATTAGTAGCTCAAATTGGGGTACTAAATGAAAATTTATTGACTGCTAAAACACAAGTACTACCAATTTCTGAAACTGACTTATCATTAGGGTCATAATAATTACCATTCGATAAATCTTCTTGACACAAACTATCAGCTAATTGTGTTTCTTTAAAATCAAAACCATTTGGAGCAAAATCCTTATTATAAGCAAGAATGCTTGCTTCTTGAGAAAAAGGATAAAAAGCAAATCTATCTTTGTTTTCTCCTTCATGAATTGTTGTGATATTATTTCATGAAGAAGAAAAATAATCATTGTGATTTAAATTGCTTTTTAAATCAAACTTGAATGGAGTTACTTTATCTTTTCAAGATAGAACATCATATGAATGAAGAAAAAATACTTCTGAAGACTTTGTACTTTCAATACCATTATTTCATATAAAATTCTTTTCGGTATTGGTATTGTTATCACGATTAACTTTAAATCTAATTGTAATGTTCTTTTCTTTTGCATAATCTTTAACAACATCAAAATTAGCAGTTTCTTGAAAATAATTAAGTCAATCTTGATTAACATTAATTAATAATTCATTGGGTTTTCTCAAATTAGCACTTGTAGCATAGTCTTCTTCAGAAAAAGAAGCTAAATCCAAACGAAATTTAGTTGATGGTAAATTAAATTTGAAATCTCTTACTATAGAGGGTTCATTACTTCCATCAAGTCTTGAAACCCGATCATTATTTATATACACTTTTCCATTAGGTGATTCCTGGAATTCACCTAATATATCATGATAATACTTACCCCCTGTATATCTCACAGGAATATACCCCGCCCAAGGCCCCGTGCGGACTTTTATTAAAGATCTTTACAGATGCAGCAAAACACACACGAAAATAATAACTAGATCCATCTCGATGTGTAAAGCCATCTAGTTTAAATTGGTAAGCTCGATCTCTATTTTCAACACTAGGAGCAACACTCTTATCTATATAATAGTTAGCATCAATTGTGTTATGTACAGAAATTAAATCATCATTACCTAAATCAACTCCTAAAGCATAAGGACCTGTAGTAGTTCAAGGATTAAATGCTAGGCGTACTACTTTATTTCCTTGGTCATCTTCTTGGGCAAAAAATCTAAAAGTTGCTTCTGTAGGAGCATTATCTTTAGTTGTTTCTTCTTTTGTATCTAACAATGCATCTATTTGTTGTAACTTATATAGATTAATACCGCCATTACCATCTTTATCAAAAGATCCAATTTCAAAACCATCTGGATAATCATCTTTAATTCTATCATCTACTTTAAAACCAGTTGTTAAGCCATTTTCCATCGCATCATCAAAACCTAAATAAATTTTTCCTTCTTTAATTCTTGCATAGCTATTACCACTTAGGCGATATAAATAATCAAATCGGTAAAAAGCATCTTTACCAGCAAGTATTTCATGATTACTTGTATAAACCCTTCTCCTTGCACCTAGGTTAGTAACATCTTCAAACAATCCTGGTCAAACTACAGTTGGAGAACTTAATTGAAGATTATCTTGTTCTGGTATTTGCACATAGTACTTACCATTCTCCTTAGTCACTACATAATCTTCATTATTCATTTTTATGCTTCCCCTATCTAATTCAGATTCATAAAAAGCACTATTTCATAATCGATAAATTGGTCCAGTCTTTTTAAAAGCTTCTTTTGTAGTTTTTAAACCTAATCCTAATCCTAATCCAAGAGAAAGAATAACAACAGCAACACTTATTCCAGATATAATTAGAATTGTTTTTTTACTTAATTTCAATTTCATAAATAAGCTCCTT
>JABMCL010000545.1:0-10000 GCA_018857735.1 Alviniconcha marisindica
TAATTCTTTTGATCATCAGACATGAAATGAGGATAATATTATCAGCTGAAAATTGCACAAGATGACCACAACAAGCAACTTTTCAGTGATCACTGTGGGTGCATTAGATTACCTAATAATAAATAATAATAAAAATAATCAAGAAAATAAATAAATCTGTTTGACGTATCTGCCATGGTCATCATGGAATCGTTGTGCTCCACAAGTCACTAACAGTCCACATACTGCAAATTCAAAGTATAAGAACTTGCACCTTTGTCTGTCATGCAAAACATTCGGTGACATAGGTGGGAATAGAAATCAGCATTTATCAAGAAAAAAAAAAAAATTCTTGAATAAAAATGCCCTAAATTTTTCCCCAAAAATTTCCCAAACCTTTTTTTTTTAAAGGGTTTAAAAACCGAATTTTTTGTTTTGCCTTTTGAAAAAAAAAAGGGACAAAGGGGTGCAAAGTTCTTTTTTTTTTAAACCTTTGAATTTGGGGGCCAAAGTTTTTTTGTGGGAACCGGGGGTTTTAAGTTTAAAACTTTGTGGGGAGCACAACGATTCCATGATGACCATGGCAGATACGTCAAACAGATTTATTTATTTTCTTGATTATTTTTATTATTATTTATTATTAGGTAATCTAATGCACCCACAGTGATCACTGAAAAGTTGCTTGTTGTGGTCATCTTGTGCAATTTTCAGCTGATAATATTATCCTCATTTCATGTCTGATGATCAAAAGAATTACACAGGTCTTTTTCTTTTATTCTGTGTGTTTAAATGTTTCAGTAAATGATGTTTTGTAGTTTCAGTGAAGTTTTTAAATAATTGTGTAATGCGCCAAGATTTTTGCTGGCTGGGTCAGCTTTCTCAGCAGAACTGTGAGACACAACTTAACGTTTTTTATGTTTGCGGAGGCTTGCAGAGATATGGATATCGATATCTGCAAGAACAGTACTGTGTGTTTTACCACAGTGGCCAGTTTTAAATTTTGTCATATCTGAACATCAGTAAATGCTTAATGGTTTGTACAGAACCTGTTGATCTTTTTCATGTCTGAATACTACTTGGACATACACCATGTGAAGTTTCATTGGCTTCTTTCCTTTTGTGTGTGTGAATGTTAGTATCTCAAAATATTCATGAAATGCATAATAAACAACAAACAAAAAACAAATTTGATCACAGAGAAATATTTTTGATGCCATTGTGATCAGAATCAAAATACCTATCTAAATAATGGCTTTGCAATTTATTAGGTACTTTTTAAAAATTACTGGTATTTTTTTTCTGTTATTTTTATTTTTCATGTTTTCTTTATTCATATAATCTGATTGGTTTGATTATTGATTTGTCATGTATATAAATATACTTTTTTTGTCTGTGAGGTCTAACATCTTTCTTGTCAATGTTTGAATGTGTGTTAACTGTTATGTGAGTGTTGGTAGTTGGGGAGTATGCATATATATATATGTGTTTTTAATGAGTGCATTTTATTAAATTGATCATTAAAATTTCCTTTTAGGATGAGTAAAGTATTACAATATGTTCATTTTAGTCACATTCACACAATGTACTTGCAGACAAAACTCAAGTGAACCATGTTTTATGCCAAGCCTTTTAAAACTGGTGGCATCTGTGATTACCATGGGGACAGTTAAATGGGCAACACTCACATGGCCCCACTTTGACTTCTAACAGTCTGCTCACTCACATATATGTACAGCACTGATGTTTGAATGAACCAAACACAAAATATTCTTCATGGATTCTCCAGTGATGAATTGCTGGGGCATTATAGCATAGCCACATGTAGCATAACATAGCCACTACAAAAATGGAAGTGAGCATCTTTATTGAATGGTTGGGGACAAAACAGTGCCATTGTTACAGTCTTGTTCACTTGTTGGGTTTAGTGAGTGGAGAATGCTACAGACACAAACACCTTTAAGGTATGGTGCCTAGAGATCTGCATGGGGTGATGTGCAAACTGACCTGTACATGCTGAAACTGCAGCAGATATAATTTGAAGGTCACAACTCATGTTCATGTTGTCATGATGCGCTCTGCTGTGACAAGTGAGCTTTCCTTGTTGCAGTACCTGTGTTGTATGACAGTGTCAAAGCTGGAGCCCTTCTAAATCTGATTCTTATCCACTGGTGTGTTGTGTAGAAAGCAGGAGGCAGGAGACTATGATGTGGTGACTGGCACGCGTTACTCAGGAGATGGCGGTGTTTTTGGCTGGGACTTGAAGCGCAAGTGCATCAGGTTGGTCTACTGTGGCGTGTGAAAAAAATGGCACTGGTGTTGAAAGGTGCAAATAAACCATCATCTTAAAGTTGGATGTTATTTATGGACACCAATGTTGATGTGGAACTGGAACATTTATCAGTAATCATTTACTGGATTAAAGAAGGCTAAACAGCATTTCCTGTGTCGAAAATGTGCTGTTTAGTTTGCATGTTGAAGATGTATCATTTCATATGTTTATTACTTAATGTACTGTGCATTGAAGTATGCTGAAGGTGTATTGTTATTTTGTGTTAAACGTTTATTATCATTTCACTTTTTATTCTAAAGTGTACTGTTTGAGTTGACTGAGCACTTGCTTTTTGTTTTTTTTATGTTTTAAATTTTATGAAATTAAAAAGGTTTTTTATTATTAAAACTGGGGAAACCAAAAAAAGGTTTGGTTTTTTTTAAACCTTTTTTTTTTTGTTTTTTTTTTTTGGGGAAAAATGAAAAAAGGGGTTTTTTTTAAAAAGCCCACCCCCCCCCCCAAAATTTGTTTTGGGGAAATTTTTTTAAAGGGGGTTTTTCATGTTTTTGTTCTGTAAATCATGGGTAATAAAACCATCTATGATGTAGGGAACAAGTGGTATTTCTGTAAATGTGTGGCTGGAAAACAAAAACATGACAAGAAATGATGTTGGTGAAATTTGTTTATGTTTCCTTTTTAAAATTTTATTTTGGAAGTAAACACATTACAGTTTGTCACAATATTACCTTATGCAGATACTTATTGGGAGTCATAAAATCTCATGAGCAAACAGCAAAGCAAAAGAGTTTGAAGGTATTTAAATATATGTGTTGATGAGAATTCACCCTTGAAGTACAGTGAAGGGTACCATACTTGTTATTTTATGGATTGAAAATTGATGAAGTTACTTTGCTATTACACTGCAGTCGTGGCGCTAACTTCATCACCCAAGTGTTGCTGCGACCAGGTGTGTCGGACCTGACAGGCAGCTTCCGTCTGTACCGCAAAGAGGTTCTACAGAAACTCATTGAGGCCTGTGTGTCAAAGGGATATGTCTTTCAAATGGAAATGATTGTTCGAGCACGTCAGTTCAACTATTCCATCGGAGAGGTAAGCAGACGTGTGATAGTGTTGTTGATCAAGTTTTAACTGAAGTGTTGATGTAAGGTTTGGGTAACTTTGGATTCTAGTGTACAGGAAAGCATGAGTATTAACTTGACCTTATTTCAAGGTTATATGTACAGGTGTCAGGTAAAACTACACTTTGTATTGTCTTGGTAAATTCTCATTCAGTCAGAAATATACTTTGTGTGATTTGTAAATATGTAAATGTGACCACAACTAACTGTTTTTTGTGAGTTGGGCTTGTGTTTATGAGGATATTTTATGCATTATCAGATTCAGCAAGAACTTCTATTGTTCGTATTAGAAAGACTGTTCAGTCTTTGTATTGAAACAATCAACAACTTTGCATATAATCTCCACCGAGCTCAAAATTTTCATGCTAATTTCAGTGACCTTGGTCAGATTTCAAAATCAGAGCAGCATGGGAAAGATTACTCTGAAAAAGTTCAGTTTGCTTAGTTTCCTGTTTGGAGTTCAGACTTTGTGCGAATCATACAGACAGACATTTGAAGAAGTAAAAGCAACAACAACAAAAATCAGTATGGAGGGTCCTGACGTAATTAATATGTGGTGTCATTTTAATATAGACACAAAACTTTGTGATGAAGCATCAATGTGATACATAGATGAATTCATAGAAGGGGTACAATTTAGTTTTGTATTTTACTGGCAGCAAAGTTTTGTGCATTATTACTATATTAGTGTTTTCAAAAAAGACCAAGATCGGTGAGGTGGAGGCTGTTCAAAGAACCAGTAAAAAAATTATGTTTTTGTTTTTAATGAATGTCTTTGGTCTGAGCATTTGCTTTATAACTACTTGTATAACTATAAACACATTGTTTTTGTTTTATATGGGTCACTTGAACATTTGGTCTTATTTCAGCTGTTTTCATTGAAGTCTCTGTATTATTTCGGTTGTCCATTTCCTTTCATGCCTACTAAAGTAGTTCAGCTGTTTCCTTTAGTACTTAGGCTGGGGCATCATTTCAGCTGGTTCTTTTGCCGTCTGTGGATTATTTTGTGTGCTTTTCATTAAGTTTTAGGGTGTTTTTTTACTTCTTTCTTTTGAAGACTGTGCAGCATTTACATTTTCTGTTTCTCTTGAAGTCTGCCTGTGACTACCATGTCAGTTGTGAGGTTTTTTTTTTCTGCTTTTATAGTGTATTATTTCAGTTATCTATAGATTCTCTTTGATGTTTTGTCTTATTTCACCCAGTTCCCTTGTATTTTTTTTAGGGCTATGTATAATTTCAGTTTCTTTGAGATTTGTGTGTTTCAGTTTGTTGTGATGTTCATATACTGTTACCTGTGTGTATTGATTTCAGGTGCCTATTTCTTTTGTGGACCGTGTGTATGGAGAGTCAAAACTCGGTGGGCAGGAGATTGTGGAATTTGCAAAGGGCATTCTCTATCTCTTTGCTACAATATAAACAAGGACATCATCTGCTCTTGTGGCTGGCTCAGCAAATGACTGTCATGACATTGTACTTTTTGTAGACATGTTAACATCAGTCCATTTCAGCTGTGATGTGTTTAAATTTGGCCTCCTGCAAATGCTGAAGTGAAATAAAAGTTACAGACATAGCTGACAGCAGTTTACTCCAGGCTGTAGCAAGTTATGATTACCATAATTTCTGGCTAACACCCCCTTCCCCTCCCCAGTTGCACCCTGCACCTTATGGTTGGTAGCATTTTATCTGTGGCTAAATTGTGATTTGCCTACTTTTTGAAGACAGATGTTATGAACACATCATATGTCACTTTTCAAGGACTGATGTTATGAACATACATCAGTCATAAACATAAATTTCATACATTGGCAAACTGATATTTCCATTTGACAGTTCACATTTTGAACTGGCTTTATACCTTTGGTAACTGGCAGACTGACGTTTCCATTCGACAGTTCATATTTTGAACAGTTACCTTTGGTAACTGGCAAACTGTTTCCATTCAACAGTTCACATTTTGAACAGTTACCTTTGGTAACTGGCAAACTGTTTCCATTCAATAGTTCACATTTTGAACAGTTACCTTTGGTAACTGGCAAACTGTTTCCATTCAACAGTTCACATTTTGAACTGGCCTTTGGTAACTGGCAGACTGACGTTTCCATTCGACAGTTCATATTTTGAAGTTACCTTTGCTAACTGGCAGACTGTTATTTCCAAGAAGATGACAAAGTCAGAAAGAAAAGTGCATGCCAAACTATACATCCAGGCAAGTTTTGAAGATGGCATTATTTGAGAAAATCAAGGATGGAACATGTTTCACCACAGCTCTGGCAGTTACACTGACGGACATTTTCTGCATGAATAGACTGCAGAGTTGCAATGCTGGCCCTTTGTCACTTTGGTGACACTACTACTGCCATACCTTTCCTCAGTGCTTGACCAGCCCTATCACTCAGTGAGATCCAGTAAAAAGAAACTGCTGAAAGTTCCTGGGGAAAATTTCAAGACGTACAGTCCATATTTCTTGCAACGGACTAATAATAATAATAAAATTTTTGAAACCACCCCCCGGGGTAAACGAAAAAGGGATAAAAATTTATCAGAAAGAAAAAAAAACAAAAAACATGTCGACATCAACAAGGCTCATCAAGGGTGAAGTGGTGAAAAGAAAAAGAACCCCAAAAACAATAATGCAGCTAGTTTCACCAAGCTCATAAGACAGACCACATATGCCTTGTCATCACACTCTAGCTTCAAATAGATGCTAGAATAAAATTTAAAAACTTTCTTCTCTTTGTTTTGGTGCTATCACCTGTACTCACCCTGTCTACCTTTCTGGCAACTTTTTGCCCTTAAGGGCCTTGGTTCCCATCTGTCATCTTTCCCAAAAGTCTCACCAACCTTCCTTTTCTTTTGGCCCAATTAAACTTTTCCATTTTCCCTTTATTTTTATTTTAGCCTCTTTTTTTGCCTAAAACTGTTTCCCAAAACTGAATGCCAGTGTGTGTAATCAGCAGGTTACATATGCTTGACTTGGTGCATCCATGGCAGAGTGCAGACAATTCGCTATGGAAAAAATTGCAACCTAACAATTCACCACCATTACCTAGTGACCATCAACACTGAGAAGGCAGTTGTCCAGTGTGTGTATGTGTGACATCACAAGAATATCACATGTCAACAGGAAGTTCATGTCTGTGATATACACTCTCTGCCAGTGGTGAATTTAATAATACATAATGTACATAATATATAACATTTACTAACATATATACAAGCAATTGTATACATAATAAATTACATGTACTTGTAAAACAGTGCAAAAAATAACTGTTATAAAACACAGACATTAAAATAATTTAAAACAGGTACAAAAATTATAAAGCGTTTTCTAAGTAATTATTATTTTTACTTTTGCAAAAAACTGTACACACACACCCCGTACCTCCCTTTCTCTCTCTCTCTCCCTTCTTATGCACACATTTTCTCTTCCCCACCCACCATCTCTCCGTGCCGCACTCTCCCCTCTCTCTTAACGATCGTGGGGGACAACTAAAACACTCGGGAACACATTTGGGGGGGGGGGGGGGGCTGAAGACTGCAGAAACCCTACTGGAAAAAAAGCTATCATGAACAAGTGATTTTTGGTTTCTGGATTTAAAAAAAGCAAAAGGGGTAAAAAGGAAATTTCTGAGACGGAGGGCAGAGAGTTCCAGACGGAAGGTGCAAGAAAGCCAAAGGGGAACGTCCCCAGATGTTTTGGTGTTACACTTTGGGACTTTGAGGAGCTTCTCACATGATGAACAAAGATTTCATGTTGGTTCATATGCACATAGAGTCTGAGAAAGATAACCTGGTTGAAAAAGTGGTAGCCATAAGTGGCTATCTTGTACTGTGGTTGCAATTTAATCGGAAGCCAATGCAGTTCTTGCAGGAGTGGTGTCACATGATCATATTTGGACTTTCTAAGAACATGTTTTCCAGGAATTGTCTGGGATTTCCATTTGTCTGGCAGTGATCTGCCTGATGGTAGAATGTCTGGCAGCGAGTTGTTCTACATCCTGTCTGTGGCATTTGTGTATTTTGGATTAGTAGTAAATCTCAGAAATTCTAAATTGCTATCTCTTGTGAGAAAGGGTGGTTTCTAAATATAGTTGTTTATTATTACTAAGAGATTTATGCACTAGTGCCAAAATAGACTGAAGTTGCTGCACAGACAGACAAATGTGTTTTTCAAAAGAATGCAAGCAGGACAATACAACACGTGCACATTTTCAGAGTAAACCCCTTTTTCAAAGCTACAAAACAACAGTTAAACAGTGATAAATGAAAATATATTTATCTGGTTGCAGTTTGGTGAATGCCTGGAGTGTCTGGCAGCATGTTGGCATGATGGTTCTTGATGTCATTTATACGCATAAAAGGAAATGGGTTGGATAATTAAGTGGTCATTTTAGGAATGGATTAAACTGCCTGGTTTACATTTTCTGGGTTTTTGTTATTGTTGTTGCTGATCTGACATCGGCCAATGCTTTTCAAGAATGTTCCATGATCATGCACACCCATGCATACAGTAGATGTCAAAGTGGAGGAACCATCCAAAAAATATGGACTAAAACCATGTGTATAATGACTTGTAGACCCTTAGGAAGAATGCCATGTTCTGCATGGCAATTGACTGCCTTGGTATGATAAGCATGACATGAATCAAGCTGGTCATAAACTTTCTTTTCCCAGTGGTAAGCCTGCTTATCAAATGTTGGTGGTTAATTTGCCATGCAGAATATGGTGTTCCTCCCTCAGATCTGCAGATCATCATGCCTGAGGTCAGAACCGTGATCATTTTTTAATGTTCCCCCTGGATAATATCTTGATTTGTATCCAGGGGTGTGGTGGTAAAATCACAACACATGCAATATTCTGAGGCAGTGTGAAGTAAAAATTAAACCTGGTCCAAACAGGTATTGACAACACAAGCTGGAATTCTTGCACTACTAGCTGTACAGTAAAGTATGACTGCCAGGTCCCAAGCACTGCTGGAATGTGCACAGTAAAATATGACTGCCAGCTGCACAGTAAAATATGATTGCCAGTTCCACAGTAAAATGTGACTGCCAGCTGCACAGTAATGTGTGACTGCCAGCTGCACAGTAAAGTGTGACTGCCAGTAGCACAGTAACTTGTGACTGCCAGCTGTACAGTAAAATCTTACTGCCAGCTACACAGTAGTGTGCCAGTTTTTTTTAATTTTTAAACCCCCTTTTTTTAAAAAAAAAAAAGTGGAAAAAAAATTTTTTTTTAGGGGGGGGGGCCCCCTTTTTTTTGGGCCTTTTAAAAAAAAAACCAAAAAAATTTTTTAAAAATTTTTTTTTTATTAAACCCGGTTTTTCCCGGGGTTTTTTTTTTTTGGGAAAGGGGAAAATTTTAAAAGGGGCCCCCCCCCCCTTTTGAGAAAAAGGTTTTAAAAATTGGGAAAAAATTTTTTTTTTAAAATTAAAAAATTTTTTTGGGGGGGCCTTTTTTTCCCTTTTTTTTCCCCGGAAAAACTTTTTTTTTAAAAAAAATTTTTTAAAAAAGGGGGAAAAACCTTTGGGGGGCCCCCCAGTTTTAAAAAAACCCGGGGAAAAATTTTTTTTTTTTTCCCCAAAATTTTTTTTTAAAAAATTTGGGGGGAAAAAAAATTTTTAAAAAAAAAAAAAATTTTTCCAAAAATTTTAAAAAAAGGGTTTTTTAAAAGGCCCCGTTAAAAGGAAAAAAAAAATGGGGGAAAAAAAAAAATTGTTTTCCAAAAAAATTTTTGCCGTTAATTTTTAAAAACCCCCAAAAAAAATTGGGCCCCCCCGTTTAAAAAAAAAACACAATTTTAAAAAAATTTCCCAAAAAAAAAAGGGGGGGGGGGGAAAAAAAAATTTTAAAAATTTAAAAGGGGGGGGGGTTTTTTTTTTTTCCTTCCCCCCCGGGGGAAAAAACCTTTTAAAAAAAATTTTTTCATTTAAAAAATTTTTTTTGGGCCCCCCCGGGGGTGGGTTTTTTTTGGGCAAAGGGGGTTTCCCCCCCCCCCTTTTTGGGGGGGTTTTAAAAAAATTTTTTTCCCCCCCCCAAAAAAAAAATTTTTAAAACAAACCCGGGGGGAAAAAAAAAAAACTGGGAAAAAAATTTTAAAAAAAAATTTTTTAAATTTTTTTTTAAAAAAAAAAAAAAAAAACAAAAAAATTTAAAAAAAAAAAAAAAAACAAAAAAAAAAAAGGGGAAAATTTTAAAGGAAACCAAAAAAAAAAATTAAAAAAGGGGGGGTTTAAAAAAAGAATTTAAAAAAAACCCAAAATTTGGGGAAAAAACAAAAAAATTAAAAGGGAAAAAACCCAAAAAGGTGGCCCCCCAAAAAAAACCGGGAAATTTTTCAAAAAATTTAAAAACCCCAAAATTTTTTCCTTTTAAAAAAATTTAAAAAATGTTAAGTGACCCTTTTTTTTTAAAAAAAAAATTTTTTTTTAAAAAAAAAAAAAAACTTAGGGAAAAAACCTTTTTTTCCCAAAAAAATTTTTTTTTTTGGGGGAAAAAAAACCCCCCCCCAAAAAAAAAAAAAATTTTGGGAAAAAAAAAAGGGGAAAAAAACCCCCTTTTTTTTTTTTTTTAAACCCCTTTTTTTAAAAAAAAAATTTTTTTTTTTTCC
>JABMCL010002081.1:0-13157 GCA_018857735.1 Alviniconcha marisindica
AAAAATTTTTTTAAGGGGGGGGGAAAAAAAATTTTTTTTTTGGGGGGGGGGGGGGTTTTTTTGGGGGGTTTTGGGGGGGGTTGGTTTTGGGCTGGTTTTTGGGGGGGTTCCTTTTTTGGGGGAAAAAAAAAGGGGGGTTTCCAAAGGGGGTTTTTGGGGGGGGTTTTTTTTTGGGGTTTCCTTTTTGGGGGGGTTTTTTTGGGGGGGGGAAAACCAAAGGGGGAAATTTTTGGGGGCGGGCAGGGTTTTGGGGGGGGTGGGAGGGAAACCCGGGTTTTTCCCCCCGGGGGGGTTTTTTTCCCCCCTTTGGGGTTTGGGGGGGGTTTTTTGGGGGGGCCCCCCCCCTTTTTTCCCCCCCCCCCCCCAAAAAAAAAAAAGGGGGGGGCCCCCAAAACCCCCCCTTTTAAAAACCCCCCCCAAAAAAAAAAAACCCCCGGGTTTTGGGGTTTTTGGGTTTTTTGGGGGTTTTTTTTTTTGGGGGGGGCCCCCCCCCTTAAAATTTTTGAAAGGGGGGGGAAAAGGGTTTTTTCCCCCCTTTTTTTTTTCCGGGTTTTTTTTTTTCCTTTGGGGGGTTTTTTTTTAAAATTTTTTTTAAAATTTCCCCCCCCCCTTTTTTTTAAATTTTAATTTTTTTTTAAAAACCCCTTTTTTTTGGGGTTTTTTTTGGGGGAAAAATAAAATTTTTAAAAAATTTTTTTTTGGAAACCAAAAAAAAAATTTTTTTTTTAAAACCCCAAAAAATTGGGGGGGGGAAAACCCCCTTTTTTTTTTGGGGGGGCCCCCCCCAAAAACCAAAGGGGGGCCCCCCTTTTTAAAAAAAAACCCCGGGGGAAAAAAAAAAACAGGGTTAAAAAACCCCCTTTTTTAAAATTTTTTTTGGGGGGGGCCCCCGGGGGGGTTTTTTTGTAAAACCCCGGGGGGGGGCCCTTTTTGGGGTTTTTGGGGACCCCCCGGGGGGGGAAAAAAGCCCCCCTTACAAACCCCTTTCCCCCCGGGGGGGGACCCCCCAAAAAAACCCCCCAAACCCAAAAAAAACCCCCCCCCCCCCCACCCAAAACCCCCCCCTTTGGGTCCCCCCCCCCCAAAACCCCCCAAAAAAAAAAAACCCCCCCCCCCCCCCCCAAAAAAACCCCCCCCCAAACCCCTTTAAAAAAAAAACCCCCCCCCCCCACAAAAAAAAAAACCCCCCCCCCAAAAAAGGAAATTAAACAAAAACCAACTTCCCTGGTGCATACACTTTTCTCAGCTAAAAAACATGCATACATAAAACATAAATCCATCCACTACGGGAAACCTTCATTTAAAAATTGGGGCCCCAAACTCCCCAGAAGCCCCCCAGGGTGAAAACAACACTACACATGTGGCAATCCAGCCAATTGAGAGGGCAGCCGGCTAGTACTGCCCAAAGCTCTACGACTTAGATTCCACTGAAAAGGCAGATTTTCTTTGGGGAGCTAAATAAAAGCCCCGCCATTTAGCACAAAAGCACCTGATTTCAACCCCTGGGGAAACACCCGTGACCCCACACACCTGCACACCACACACATTATACAAAAACCCACATGTGCGTGTGACATGCACGCCCCACCCAAACACACAACCCCCCATGCGAGTGCCCCACACATGAACACAAAACACACCCCAAATAAATTGGGTTGGAAAACACCCCACAAAAAACCTAATTTTTTAAATAAAACCCCAAACACCCACACCCCCAAACACCCACAAAAACACACACACACACCCCAACCCCCACACACACACCACACCCTCGGGCCCAGGGGAAATGAAGGGCAAAAAGACAGTTTTTCAGAAGAGGTGACAGAGGAAGCATCACGCCTTGTGTTGTGCAGGACCTGCTGCTGTACCTGCTGCAGTTGGTGCAGGCACTCAAGTATGAAAACTTAAAGGAGATCAAGGAGAAGATTGAGGAAACTGCTCCCCGGCGTGTGTCCATGAGTAGTTCAGAGGTCTCCTCCTCTTCACCAGAGAAAGAAAGGTACTTATATAGCTGATATGGATAGGTATATATGGAGAGAGAACTCAAACTCGAACTCAAAAACTTTATTTTACAAGGATTGTAGTAAGAGAGAGATTGTGTATGTATGTGGGAAAAAGAAAGAAAGGTACTCTGTGACCTGTCTCACTCTCTGCAGCTGGCAGTAAATTTTTAAAACCCGTTTTTTTTTCTCTCTCTCCTCTCCTCTCTCTTTTCTCCCCCCCCCCCCCCCCCCTTTTTCGGGGTCTTTATGTGACAGTTTGTTTTGCAGGTCCAGCAGCAGTATTTCACATGGATCCTCCTCAGAATCTATAACAGATGCCCTCAGCGGTTCCAACCCCAGCCGGCCAGACACTGCAACATCCACCATGAAACTGGGGGTCAGTGCCTTAAATGCTGTCTGTTCTCTGTTGGTCAGCCCCTCTTAGTCATTGTTCAACGGATCGTGCGTATTTTGTATCAAAACATAAGTTTAAAAGGAATTCTGTTTTGATGGGAAGGTGCAAAACACATTCAAATATTTTGGGTAGACCCCTTTTTTCAAGCAAAACAGACAGTTATTCTACAAAGGATTCTAAAGGATTCAGCAGGTGCATGCTTTCAGCTGGTTCAACTTCAAGTCTTGCCAATATTTTGTTTTGATTGTTTGTTTGTTTTTGTTTTGTTTTTGGATTGCTGTCTAGCTTAGAAGTTTATGTGTATAGCTTTAAATGCTTGTATGCTAAGTGGTTGCATATTATAGTTGATGTTGACTGATGTGCCTGATCTAAGCATTCATTCTTCGGTGCTTGATTAATGTTGTATTTAGACACTCTTCATCCGTTTCCAGCATGCCATATTCTTTACATTAATCTCTGAATGAACACATTGTTTGCTAATTTTTAATCAAAGTTGTCAGAAATGTTTGTTTTTTTAAACAGAGAAACATGTGGTAATCTTCGGCAGTGCCAGTCTGCTGCTAACTGAAGTGCATTTTTCAGTCTCAGATGGACCTTGCTACTTTCCTTATATCACGTGCCTGCAACAATCCTTTGGTGGCCAACTACTTCTACTGGTGAGAAGTCACTGTTATCTGTGTGAGAATGGTGTGTGTGTGTGTTGTGTGTGTGTGGTGTGTGTGTGTGTGGGGTGTGTTTTGGGGTGTCCTGTTTCCTATGAGAGATAGAAAAGGGAGAAAAAGCAAAGAGAGAAGAGAAAAGGTTGTTTTGTGTGTGTGGTTTTTTTTTTTTTAACCTTTTTCCCTATGAGAGAAGGAAGGAGAGAGACATCAAAGAGGAAGAGAGAAAATGTGTGTGGGGGGGTGTTGTGTGTGTGTGTGTGGTGTGTGTGTGTTGTTTTGTGTGTGTGTCATGTCCCTTGTTCCTATGGGGAGATAGAAAAGGAGGGCAGTCAAAGGAAAGAAAAGAGAATGTGTGTTGTGTGTGGGGTGTGTGTGTTTTGTGTTTTGTGTGTGTGTGTGTGTGGGGTGTGGGGGCAGTACCTGTGTTCCTATGAGAGATAGAGAAGGAGAGAGCAAAGAGAGAAGAGAGAGAATGTGTGTGTGTGTGCGTGTACCTGTGTCCCTATGAGAGACAGAGAAGGAGAGAGACATCAAAGAGAAAAGAGAGAAAATGTGTGTGTGTGTGTGTGTGTGTTTTTTAAAATTTTAGGGAGAAAGGAAAATTTAAAAAAATTTTGTTTTGTGTGAACCTGGGTTGTAAAAATGGGAAAGGGGAGACAAAAGGGGGGGTGTGTGTGTGTGTTTGTGTGTGTGTGTGTGTGGGGTGTGTGGGGTGTTTGTGTGCATGAGTTTGGGGCTTTTGTATGCATTTGAGGGGCAGAAAAGTCTGCTCGAGCGGGGAAAACTAGATAAAAAGCAATAAATAATACTATAAATAATAGTGGGCACTTAGCATACCACACATTTAATGGCCATAAGTGCTTGTAAATTTGTTTATGCATGTATAAATTTGGATGACAAATATTCATAAGCAAAAACACGTGCACATCAACACAAACATGCATACAGGCGCATGCACACATATGAACGTGCATGCACAAACACACGCAGACACTCACAAAATATACATGCATGCACATACATGTGCACTCACATGCACACACACACACATATACACTAACAAAATACACATGCACAAACACTCACACACACACACGCATGCATGCACTCACTCCCACACCCCCACACACCTCAGGCAATGGCACTGGAACAGTGCACAGGGTTGTACCATCTGCTCCTCTAGCAGATGTCTGGCTGTGTAATGCGTAGAGACATGGTGGTAAATAGAGGACTACTCCGATCTGATTTTCTCTCATGCTGTTGAGATTCCACAGTTTGTACCCTTATGTTCAAACAATGCACAGGACTAGACTGTCTGCTCCACTTGCAGGTACCTGGCGGTTGAGTGCGAAGAGCAGCACGACAATCAGCCCAGATACGAACAGAACGAACTGGCACGCGAGATGTACCTGTGTGTCATGAAGCGTTTCAGCAATGCCCTTCAAAAGGTGAGTTCCTCTTCGTAAACTATCGTTTGACATCAGTTTCACCGAAAGGAAGTGCATGTCACAGGGATTTACATTTTTCTGTATTTTAGTTCAGATCTGGGATGGGTCTGTATCACCTGCCATCTGCTCTTGTCACAGGGATTTACACTTTTCTGTAATTGGTTCAGATTGGGGATGGGTCTGTATCACCTGCCATCTGCTCTTGTCACAGGGATTTACACTTTTCTGTAATTGGTTCAGATTGGGGATGGGTCTGTATCACCTGCCATCTGCTCTTGTCACAGGGATTTACACTTTTCTGTAATTGGTTCAGATTGGGGATGGGTCTGTATCACCTGCCATCTGCTCTTGTCACAGGGATTTACACTTTTCTGTAATTGGTTCAGATTGGGGATGGGTCTGTATCACCTGCCATCTGCTCTTGTCACGGGGATTTACACTTTTCTGTAATTGGTTCAGATTGGGGATGGGTCTGTATCACCTGCCATCTGCTCTTGTCACGGGGATTTACACTTTTCTGTAATTGGTTCAGATTGGGGATGGGTCTGTATCACCTGCCATCTGCTCAAGCAAGTGATGGACTTGTGTGATAATAATGATGATGGTGATGGATTGTTTTTCTAAAGTGCACATTTGGTGGATGACTACACTGCTGTGTGCTCTGTATAACAAAAAAGGAAGGGGGGTGTGGGGGGGAGGATCTTGAGATTGTAGCAGCTTGCAAATCCTGTTGGGGGGGAATTTTGGGTTTAAAATTTTCGGTTTCCCCATCTAAGTTTGGGGTTTTGTCTGTTGTTTGAATGTGGGTTTGTGGGTGTGTGTGTGTGTGTGTGTGTGTGTGTGTGTGTGTGTGTGTGTGTGTGTGTGTGTGTGTTTTGAGAAAAGTGTGTGTGTGGGGTGTTGTGTTGGGGAGAGTTGTGTGTGTGTGTGAGTGTGTGTGTGTGTGTGTGTGTGTGAGGCATGTGACATAATATGAGACTATTGTCAGAATGTGACAGCTTGCAAATCCCACAGTTTTGCTGTGTTAAAAAAAGGAAACTTGGTGGATTTGTTGCCATAGTTATTTCTTGTCAATGTGTGTCAGGCATGAAGCATAAGATCAGACAATTGCCACAATGTCACAGCTTGAAAAGCCCACCATTTTCCTGTGTTATAAATGGATCCAGGAGATTTTTAAATGCTTAATGCCATGGCGGTCTCCTGTCTGTTGACGCTGTTGCCAGGGGGGACCGACCTGCTGCTACATGCGGGCCGTGCTGAACACACAGAAGGACTTCCTGAACAACATCGTGACCATGGTCAGGATTGTGATGCGGGAGTCGGGCAGTCGCACCAAGAAGGTGGGCGCAGCCTTGATTTCCTTTCCGCACTACACAGTCACAGTTTGTCTAAAAACCCCCCCCCACCACACACACACACACACACACACACACACACACACACACACTTCCCCTGCCCCGGTCACGATTGTGATGCAAAGTCAGGCAGTCACAGCAAGAAGGTGGGCAGGCTCTCCTCAGGGTAAATGGTTCAGATTTCCCATGGGGATTTTGGTGGTGGTTGTTGTTGTTGCTAAGAGTAAAGTCTACAAATCGCAACACACACGCGCGTACCCATGCATGCACCACCACACACACACAACAACACACACCAACACACACCACACCAAAAACCCCACCCCAACACACACACACACCACACAGCACACACACCCCCCCCCCCCAATTTCCGCGGGGAAGTTTTTCCTTTGGGGCTTCCCCCAGGGGGTTGACAGCCTTTTTTCCCGGAAGACTTTTCGGGTCATTTTGGCCAAAACCCCCTTTCCCCCGGACAAATTTTTGTATGGTTTTTAAAAATTCAATTTATTTAAAATTTGGCTGGTAATTTTTATTTTGATGTCGTCTTCTGCATTAAGGGTTGTGTTTCGTTTGGCTTTACCCCTTAGCCCCAAACCCCCAAAAATCCCCCGGGAAAAACTGCCCTTTTCCCGGGGGAACCCGCCCCCCTTCCTGTTTCCCGTTTCATCACAACGTGCCGGGGGGGAATGGTTTTTGTGTGGTGGTGTTTGTTTGTGTTGGGTTTTTGTTTGTGGGGGGGGGGGGTGGAAAATTTCTTTAATGGGGGGAAAAAAAAATAGGGGCGACGCCCCTGACCTTTGCCATTTCACATGTTTTCAGGGAAAAACCCTTTTTGTGTTACCGGCCCCCAAATTTCCGCGGGCGGCCCCCGGCCCGGAAAAAAGGAACCCCCTGGAAACTTTTTAAAAACTCCTGGAAACCCTTTTTAACACAGGAAAAGGTGGGTTTAAACGGAATTTAACGATTTATCTTATGCCTGCCAATTTTAAAAGAAATAACTATGGCCCAAAACCCCCAAATTTTCCAAAACCGCAAAAACGGGGTTTAAAACTGTCCCCGAAATTTTTTGTCCGAAAAAAAAAAAACCCCCCATATTTTAAATTTGCCCCCCCCCCCACCCCACACACACACACACACACACCACCCCAGCACCCCACCTTTCCCCCCCTTACGATAAAAACCAAACCCCCAAATTTAAAATTCCAAAACCCCGGGCAAATTTACAACTAAATTCCCCCCCCCCCCTTCCCGTTATGGGGCCACGGGGGGTGGGGTATCCCAAAAAGTGCACTTTAGAAAAAAAATCCCTCACCCATCATCATTATTATCACACAAGTCCATCACTTGCTTGACGGGGGTGATAAAACCCATCCCCCAAACTGGAACCAAATTTCAGAAAAGGGAAATCCCGGGGGGAAAAAGGAATGGCGGGGGATGCCCCTCCCCAATCTGGAACCCAAATTTCGGGAAAAATGTAAATCCCCCCGACAAAAGCGGGTGGCGGGAAAACCCCTCCCCAATCTGAACCTTGAAAAGAAATTTAAAAAATCCTGAACAGGCCCCCCCTTAAAAATTTCGAAAAGTGTAAATCCCCGTGACAAAAGCAGATGGCAGGTGATACAGACCCCTCCCCAATCTGGAAACCCAAATTCAGAAAAGTGAAATCCCCGTGACAAAAGCAGGTGGCGGGGGATACGGGCCCCTCCCCCAAACTGGAACCTTTAAAAAAAGGGGGTAAATCCCCGGCAAGAGCAGATGGCAATTTATACAGACCCCTCCCAGATCTGAACTTTAAAAAAAATGTAAATCCCTGGACATGCACTTCCTTTCGGTTTCGTGTCCAAAAAATAGTTTCGGAAAAAATCCCTTTTGAAGGGCATTGCCAAAACTTCATGAAAACGGGCATTCCCTGCCGGCTGTTGTTTGGGTGGTTTTGGGGGCTGCTCTTCGCCCCAACCCCCAGGGGCCCAAAATGGGAACAGTCCCAGTCCGGGAAAAGTTTGAACATGGGGGACAAACTGTGGAATCTCAACAGCATGAGAGAAAATCAGATCGGAGTAGTCCTCTATTTACCACCATGTCTCTACGCATTACACAGCCAGACATCTGCTAGAGGAGCAGATGGTACAACCCTGTGCACTGTTCCAGTGCCATTGCCTGAGGTGTGTGGGGGTGTGGGAGTGAGTGCATGCATGCGTGTGTGTGTGTGAGTGTTTGTGCATGTGTATTTTGTTAGTGTATATGTGTGTGTGTGTGCATGTGAGTGCACATGTATGTGCATGCATGTATATTTTGTGAGTGTCTGCGTGTGTTTGTGCATGCACGTTCATATGTGTGCAGGCCTTTTTTTTTTGATTCCCCCCTTTTTGTTTGAAATTTTTTCCCAAAAAAGCTCAAAATTTCCCCAAACCTTTTGGCCTTTAAATGTTGGGATCTAAGTTCCCACATTTTTATAGTTTATTATTGTTTTTTTGCCTTCCCTTTCTTCCCGGGGCGTGGCATTCAAATTAAGGAAATCGGCCCCACACACACACACACACACACACACACACACACACACACCCCACACACATTTCTCCTCTTTCTCTTTGTTTTTCCTTCTCTTTTCTTTTGGAAAACGGGTTTCACACACACACACAAAACTTCTTTCTCTTTAACTCCTCCCCTCCTTTTCCATCCCCTTCCATGGAAACACACACCCCACACACACAAAACCCCCAAATTTTCTCTCTTCTCTCTTTTATGTCTCTCTCCTTCTCTGTCTCTCATAGGGAAATTTTCACGCCCACACACACACATTCTCTCTCTTCTCTCTTTGACTCTCTCCTTCTCTATCTCTCATAGGAACACAGGTACATGCACAAAACACACACACCCCAAAACACACACACACCCCCCACACACACACACAAAAACCCTTTCTCTCTTCTCTCTTTTGTTTTTCCTTCTCTTCTCTCATGGGAACAAAGAATGCCCCCCCCCCCCCCCCCACACTTTCTCTCTTTCTCTTTGACTGTCTCTCCCCTCTATCTCTCATGGGAAAACAAATTTTTCCCCCCCCCCCCACACACACACACACAAAAACATTCCCCCCCCTCTTCTCTCCCTTTTATTGTCTCTCTCCCTTTTCATTTTTGGGAACCCGGTCCCCCCCCCCCCCACATTCCCCCCACAGAAACCGTGGGCTTTTCACCAGTAGAAGTAGTTGGCCACCAAAGGATTGTTGCAGGCACGTGATATAAGGAAAGTAGCAAGGTCCATCTGAGACTGAAAAATGCACTTCAGTTAGCAGCAGACTGGCACTGCCGAAGATTACCACATGTTTCTCTGTTTAAAAAAACAAACATTTCTGACAACTTTGATTAAAAATTAGCAAACAATGTGTTCATTCAGAGATTAATGTAAAGAATATGGCATGCTGGAAACGGATGAAGAGTGTCTAAATACAACATTAATCAAGCACCGAAGAATGAATGCTTAGATCAGGCACATCAGTCAACATCAACTATAATATGCAACCACTTAGCATACAAGCATTTAAAGCTATACACATAAACTTCTAAGCTAGACAGCAATCCAAAAACAAAACAAAAACAAACAAACAATCAAAACAAAATATTGGCAAGACTTGAAGTTGAACCAGCTGAAAGCATGCACCTGCTGAATCCTTTAGAATCCTTTGTAGAATAACTGTCTGTTTTGCTTGAAAAAAGGGGTCTACCCAAAATATTTGAATGTGTTTTGCACCTTCCCATCAAAACAGAATTCCTTTTAAACTTATGTTTTGATACAAAATACGCACGATCCGTTGAACAATGACTAAGAGGGGCTGACCAACAGAGAACAGACAGCATTTAAGGCACTGACCCCCAGTTTCATGGTGGATGTTGCAGTGTCTGGCCGGCTGGGGTTGGAACCGCTGAGGGCATCTGTTATAGATTCTGAGGAGGATCCATGTGAAATACTGCTGCTGGACCTGCAAAACAAACTGTCACATAAAGCCCCCGGAAAAGGGGGGGGGGGGGGGGGAGAGGAGAGGGGGGAGAGAGGGGGGGGCTGGATTTTTTATGGCTGCAGGGGTGAGACACCGGCCCCCTTTTTTTGAAATACTTTCTTTCACATACATACACAATCTCTCTCTTACTACAATCCTTGTAAAATAAAGTTTTTGAGTTCGAGTTTGAGTTCTCTCTCCATATATACCTATCCATATCAGCTATATAAGTACCTTTCTTTCTCTGGTGAAGAGGAGGAGACCTCTGAACTACTCATGGACACACGCCGGGGAGCAGTTTCCTCAATCTTCTCCTTGATCTCCTTTAAGTTTTCATACTTGAGTGCCTGCACCAAAGGATCCACAACCTAAAAAAGGGTGATGTTTCCCTCTGTCACCTCTTCTAAAAATCTTCTCTTTTAAACGTTTTCCTTTTTTCCCGGTCCTGAATGTGGGGGGTTGGGGGTTTGGTTGGGGGTTTGGTTTGTTTTTGGGGGGTTGGGGGTGTGTGTGGGGTGGGGCATGTTTGTGGTTTTTTGGAAATGGGGTGCTTTTTTAATGTTTGTTTTTTTATGTTGGAGGGGTTTTTTTTTTAAATTTGGCGGGTTGGGTTTTGGTTTTTTTCGTAATGTGTAACGTGGGGTTTTTTGGCTTTTCTTTGACGTTTGGGTGGGGCGTCGGTGTTTTGGCCCCAGGGCTAAATATTTTGGCTCCCCTCTGAAATCTGCCCCAGTGGAATCAAAGGTCAGTACCAGCGGTGGCCAGTACTAGCCGGCTCCCCTTTTTTTGGCTGGTTTTCCCCTTTTAGGGGTTGACACCTTTGGGGGTTTTGGAGAGTTGGGCCCGTTTTTTAATTTGAAGGTTTCCTGTAGTGGATGTTTTGATGTTGAAATGTATCCCGGTTTATTGAAAAAAGGGTTTTGCCCGAAGGGTTGGTGTTTTTTCCCTTTTTTGGGGCCAACTCCCATGTACGGTCAAAATGGTTTGCGGGTGGCCCCTTTTTAAAAGGGGAATATTTTTTAACCCCCCGGGGCCTTTTCCGGGTAAAATTTTGGTGGGTTTCCTATGGTGGATACATTGATGCTGTGTTTGTGTCTTTTTTTCCCTAAAAAAGTTTTACCTCCAATATTTTTTTGGTTCCCTGTTTTTACGTTTTTTTTTGAGGGAAATTTTTTGGCGCATAAACCCTTGTTTTCCAAACGTTTTTCTTGAAAATTTAAAAATTTTTTTTAAAGGGTCTGCTGTACAAACCGGCCCCGAAATGGCACGGGGGGAAAAGGGGGTTGAAAGAATTTGCCTGTTTTTTACCGGCCCAGAAACTTGGTGGCCCATACCCGGCCCCAATAAATCGATGCCCAAGGGGCCCCCCTGCATAATTTTTTAGTTCCCCGGGCTTGGCTCTGCCCAAACGAAAACCCCTAAACGGGCCCTCTGGGAACAACCCCCGGGTTGGTGGGGGGTTATTTGTTTTTGGGGGGGTTTTTTTTGGGGGGTGGTTGCAGTGGGGGAAATATTTTTGGTTGGGGGCCTTGAGAGGGCCCGGCCTTTTTAATTAAGCGGTGTTGATTGGTTTTTTCCCGTGAAAAGGTGTGGGTGTGTGTGTGCATGCCCCTGTCCGTGGGGGCTAATGAAATTGTGAAAACGCACCTCACCTCATAAAAGCCCACCCCAAACCCGGCCTGAAAAGCGTTTTTGCGGCCCCTTGGAGAAAGCTGGGCTGAGCAGCTCCAAGGCATCCACCACGTCAATGGCCTGCCAGCGCACCATCAGCTCCGTTGCCTGCTTGGCCTCCAGCGGCACCTTCCAGTTCACGCACTTCAGGAACTTCGTCAAAGCCTGCAAAATTGGCACCGCCCCTGTTAAAGCTACACCCTTTCGGCAAACACTCTTTCTGTTTACTGTGCTCCAAGGAAATGGAATTCTATCCCTTCTGACATTCACGAATCACATTCAGACCGCCTTTGCCTTCAAAACTGTGTTTAAGGACTCACCTCTACATTCAGTACCAGTAGGATATGATTTCAAACTCTGTCTTCCTTCTCTCGGCCCCTCCTCCTGCCCGGGAGTCTTTCTGTTCACCTGTGTGTGTGTGTGTGTGTGTGTGTGTGTGTGTGTGGCCGTGCATGGGTGTGTGTGTGTGTTGAGCGAGGAACACAGTATTATATTTACATACTATTTTTTATGGTTTTAGGTATACATTTTGTTGATAGTGTAAAGTGCAGTGGGCTCACTCTTGCATGTTGGTGAGATGCCACGGTATGGAAAAGACCAGTGTCATTATTATTTCTAACAGCGTGTGTGTGCGCCGCATGACAAAATGACCAACAGACAGGTCAAACTGGAGGGGTGAGGGACGGGGAAGGGGGAAGCCAGGGTGGGGGCAGCACTGACTTGGGGCAGATGATGATGACGTGGGTGGGGCTTAATGTGCTCAGATGTCGGGCCAAACCTTTTCGAGCGTAAAATTATAAGCTCTAATGCCTAGCATTATTGCAGTTGCAATTATAAAATAATAATAATAAAGTATTTATAAAGTGCAAAATCTTGTCCGCAGAGACCATTCTAAGCACACACACACACACACACAGATACACACACGCATGCCCCACACACACACACACACACGTGCGCATATGCACACACACATGCACATACACACATGCATGCAAGCATGCACGCACACACGCACAAACACGTGCACACACACGCACGTGCACATGCACGCACCCACACAGATGCACCAACACACACAAACATACTGACTATACAAAAATTAATTTACACAACTTGACACAAGAAGCAAACAGAAACTTGAGACAGATGATGACAGCAGCACGGAACGGAAAGCATGACAGGTCTATAGTTTCGGGGAAAAAAACGTTTTTAGGTTACACTTGCTAGAATGCCATTGCCTTAAATTTACATAGCAGTGAGACACTCTCCACAAAGCTACCAAGATGCTGGCAATGCTGAGGTGAGTGAGCTTAACAAAATTCTGCCTGTGTAATTAACTCCACAAACGGGTAGTACTCACCTCCTTCTGGGTTGAGAGGTAGAAGCGGAACTTCCACACCAGGTCTTGCTCTTCAGAACTCAGCTGTGTGGTGGGTGGGTAGCTGACAATTTTCTGAAACACACCATGGATTGCATGCAGCTGGCTGTAAAACATACACATTAGTCAAATAAATCTGAAATACAGTTTTCTGAAACACACTATGGACTGCATGTTGCAGTGTGTGAAAGTTACAAATAAATATATGAAATACAGTTTTCTGAAACACACCATGGATTGCCACAG
>JABMCL010002853.1:0-11054 GCA_018857735.1 Alviniconcha marisindica
GCCCCAAAAAAAAAAACCCCCCCCGGCCAAAAAAAATTTCCCCCCCAAAAAAAAATTTACATTTTTTTAAAAAAATTTTTCCCCCCTGGAAAAAAACCCCCCCAATTTTTTAAAATTTTTCCCCCCTTTTTTTTTTTAAAAAAAAAAAAAAAGGGGGGGGAAAAAAAAAAAAAAAACCCAAAAAACAACCCCCCCCCCCCCCCCCTTTTTAAAAAGGGAAAGGGCCCCCCCGGGAAAAAAAATTTTAAAAAAAACCCCAAAAAGGGAAAGGTTTTTTTTTCCCCCCCCCAAAAAAAATTTGGTTACCCTTTTTTTTTCCCCCAAAAAAACCCCCCTTTTTTTTTTTCCCCCCAAAAAAAAACCTTTTTTTAAAAAAAAAAAAAATTTTTTTTGGGGGAAAAAAATTTTTTAAAAAAGGGGGGGGGGGGTTTGGAACCGTTGGGAAAAAGGGGAAAAATTTTTAAAAAACCCCCCCCTTTTTTAAAAAACCCCCCCGGGGGTTTTTTGGGGGGGGTTTTTTTTTAAAAAAAACCCCGAAAAAGGGGGAAAAAACCCCCCCCCCAAATTTTTTTTGGGGAAAAGGGGGGGGGGGAAAAAAAAAAATTTGGGCCCGGGGCCCAAAAAAAAAACCCCCTTTTTTGGGGGGCCCCCCCGGGGAAAACCCCCGGGGGGCCCCCCGGGGGGTTTTTTTTGTTTTGGGGGGGCCTTGGAAGGGGGGGTTTTTGGGGGGGTTGGGAACAGGTTTAAAACCCCCCATTTAAAAAACCCCCCCCCCCCGGGGGGTTTTGGGGGGGCCCCCCCCCCCCCCCCACCCCTTCCTTTGGGGGGGGGGTTTTTTTGGGGGGGGGGAAGGGGGGGCCCCTTTTTTGGGGGGGTTTTTGGGGGGGGGGGGTTTTTTTGGGGGGCCCCCTTTTCCCTTTGGGGGGGTTTTTTTAAGGAAAAAACCTTTGGGGCCCCCCTTTTTTTTTTTTTTTTTTCCCCCCCCCCCCTTGGGCCTTTTTTGGAAAAAAAAAAAACCCGGTTTTTCCCCCCCCCTTTTTTTTTTCAAAGGGTTTTTCCCCCGGTTTTTTTATTTTTGGGAAAAAAAGGCCCAAAAAACCCCCCCCTTTTTTTTCCCCTTTTTTTTCCCCCCGGTTTTTAAATTTTTCCCCAAAAAATTTTTGGCCCTTTAAATTTTTTTTTTTAAAACCCCCCCCAATTTAATTTTTTTGGGAAAAAAACCGGGAAAAAAAATTTTTTTTTAAATGGGTTTTTTCCGCCCCGGGTTTTTTTTTTTTAAAAAAAAATTTTTTTTTGGGGGGGGTTTTTTTTTTAAAAAAAAAAATTTTTTTTTTTAAAAAAAAAACCCCCCCCAAATTTTCAGAGCTCATCCCTGATTGTCCCCCTATGTGTGTGTGTGTGTGTGTTCAACTTGTTGCTTACGAGCATGCTTCGCATGTACCTGTTACATATGGATGTCGGCGCAGCAGTTAATCCCAGCACCATCCCCCCATCTTGGAGGACCTGCCCTCCCTCAAGCCTCCCCTGGATCATGTGCTGGAGCTGTTGCCACGGTTACAGGCCCGGCTCTACTCCATCTCGTCTTCATCAAAGGTGGGTTGTGCTGCAGCCTGGCGTGGTGTGTTGAATGAAGGAATGGGGCTTAATGTCCTCCGGTGTTAGGCTGACATGTTAGGGACACCAGTGGTCTGTTTATGTCTCTGTTTTATTTGTGTCCAACAAAAACCTTGGTCTGTCCATGTCTCGGTCTGTTTGATTTGTGTACCATAGAAACTTTGGTCTGTCCATGCCTTGGTCTGTTTTATTTGTGTACAATAGAAACTTTGGTCTGTCCATATCTTGGTCTGTTTTATTTGTGTACAGTAGAAACTTTGGTCTGTCCATATCTCGGTCTGTTTTATTTGTGTACAACAGAAACTTTGGTCTGTCCATGTCTTGGTCTGTTTTATTTGTGGACAATAGAAACTTTGGTCTGTCCATATCTCGATCTGTTTTATTTGTGTACAACAGAAACTTTGGTCTGTCCATATCTCGGTCTGTTTTATTTGTGTACAACAGAAACTTTGGTCTGTCCATGTCTCAGTCTGTTTTATTTGTGTACAATAGAAACTTTGGTCTGTCCATATCTCAATCTTTTTATTTGTGTACAACAGAAACTTTGGTCTGTCCATATCTCGGTCTGTTTTATTTGTGTACAGTAGAAACTTTAGTCTGTCCATGTCTCGGTCTGTTTTATTTGTTACAATAGAAACTTTGGTCTGTCCATATTTTGGTCTGTTTTATTTGTGTACAGTAGAAACTTTGGTCTGTCCATGTCTCAGTCTGTTTTATTTGTGGACAATAGAAACTGTTTTCCTGTGCCTCCTGTTTTGCAAGATTTTTTGTTTAAAAAAAATGTTCATCAGCACACAGTGCTGGTTGAGTACACCACTTGCACACCACCCCTGGTTGTTTCTTCCATGTGTGCATGTGCATTCAGGTTCATCCAGATGTGATCTGCATCACTACAGTGCTGGTGCAGTGCACCACATGCACAGGGTGACTCGTCATGGATGTGCGCATTCAAGTTCAGCCTGACATGATTTGCATGACAGCAGTGCTGGTGGAATACACCACGCGCACAGAGCAGTTCACCAAAGGGCGTGTTTCTTTCTCGTGCGCGTTATGGTTCAGTCTCAGCTGGACTGCATTACAGCGGTGCTGGTCGAGTACACCCAGTGCACAGGGTGGCTCACAAAGGGCGTAGCCAGCTCTGATCGTTTCTTTCTTGTGTGCGTTCAGGTGCAGCCAGATGTGATCTGCATCACAGCGGTGCTGGTGGAGTACACCACTCGCACGGGGCGGCTCACCAAAGGTGTGGCCACTTCGTGGCTGAAGGAAAAGCAGCCGGACAACGGGCACAGGCCCCGCGTGCCCATCTACGTGCGCAAGTCGCAGTTCCGCCTCCCCTTCAAGCCCAGCACGCCCATCATCATGATCGGCCCCGGCACCGGTCTTGCTCCCTTCCGTGGCTTCATCCAGGAACGGGACCTCCAGCACCAGGAAGGTAGGCTGGGTGCTCTTAGACTGATAGAGGGCCCTGCTCTGAGCTCTAAGCTCCCTGATTCCCTTAGTTATAGGCTGGGTGCTTGTAGAGTGTCCTGCGCTTAGCTCTAAGCTCTGATTCCCTTAGTTACTGTCCCACAAGCTCCCTTCCATGGCTTCATCCCCAGCACACCCATCATCATGATCGGCCCCGGCACCGGCCTTGCTCCCTTCCGTGGCTTCATCCAGGAGTGGGACCTCCAGCACCAGGAAGGTAGGCTGGGTGCTCATAGACTGATAGAGTGTACTGCGCTTAGCTCTAAGCTCTGATTCCTTAGTTACTGTCCCACAAGCTCCCTTCTGCAGCTTCTTCCAGGAGTGGGACTTCTGGCCCAAGGGAGGTAGGCTAGGTGCCTGTAGACTGTTCTGTGCTGAGCTCTAAGCTCTGATTCCCTTAGTTACTGTCCTGCAAGCTCCCTTCCATGGCTTCAGCCAGGAGCAGGACTTATGGCACAAGGGAGGTAGGCTGGGTGTTCATGGAGGGATCTGTGCAGAGCTCTCAGCCCCACATCCCATAGCTGCTGTCTCATAAGCTCCCTTCCACAGTTTTGACCAAGAGCACGATTTCCAGCGCAAGAAAGGTAGGCTGAGTGTTCGTAGAGGATTCTACACTGAGCTCTAAGCCCCATTTCCTAGTAGCTACTACTGTCCCACAGGCTTGTAATTTGATCACCGTCTTCTTGCACTGGGTTAGCTGTGGATGCATAACGATGTGTCTGAGTCCAGCATTCAGGTGAACGCAAAACATTTTGAATGCATCGGATATCTTCCATCATCAGTGAATCGGCTCCATGACTTATTTTGAAGGTTTTGTTTTGGAACGTGCCAGGTCTTTTTCTCTCTGTCGCTGCGCTTTAGCTTGTGGTTCTGATGTTCAGAGAGGGGCAGTCACTCTTTGGACCTTTTTTGTGTGGGAGGTTGTTTGTGGCATTCTGATTGGCTGAGGCTGCTGGGTGATTGGCAGGCCAGAGCCCTCTGTTGACGAGGCTGGGATGAGTGTGAGTTGTGGGTATGAGCATTTGAAACGTCCAGGAGCCAGGAGTGTGTGCATGAAGATGTACAAGGGGTAGTGGAATGGATTCAGGGGGGTGGGAATTGAAAATTTGTTAGTGCCAGAATGTGGAGTCCATTTGGCTGTGGTGAATGTACCATGTGCTTATGGTCTGGATGGTTGTAGTGAATGTTTTGGTGGTTTGCAAGGTGTTAGGAGCTGTGACAAATTGGATTTTGCGAAGCAGAATTGCCAGGGTCTTTTTGTGTCTTCTAAGTTCTATACAGAGTGAAACTCCTCTTTAAAATACCCTTCTCTCTTATACAGAGTAGAACCTCTCTTCCTCAGGCTGAAAAAAAGCACACCTACCTCAGGCTAAAAAGAATTGTTAAAATCACTGATGGGGGGGGGGGGGGGGGGGGGGGGGGGGGGGGGGGGGGGGGGGGGGGGGGGGGGGCGGGGGGGGGGGGTAAGCGAGGTTGTAGAGCAACAATAGAAATCATATAAAACATAAATAAAACTTGGAGGGACAGCGAAGAGCGGTTTGGGATGATCTTCACTTTCATGTGATATTTCACTCAACAAAATACATCACTCACAGCAGACACATTATTAACTCTTTCATCCCGGAAAACCGCTACAGCGGTTGAGAGAATCTTTCCCTTCATTCCTGAGAACCGCTAGAGAGGGGCAGGCATAAACACTCCCTTCCTTCCGGCGGGCCGCTGCAGCGGTTCTGCCTTTGAAACGTGCCTATCTATCACATGGTCAGCACCTCAGTTCCCCCTGGCCAGTGTAACGGGACCTGAGGAATGTTTTGATAAGCCGCACCATGCTTATATTAGCCGTGCCTGGCCTGGCCACTGCCAGAGTGTGGGAAAGTGTCCAGTGCACAAAATTTGTCCATTTCTAGGGATGGGGTTAGGTTACTTCTGTACATTGAAAGATGGCGGCGGATGATACCACACGACAGTGATCAGTTCTCGATGATGATGTTTATGCATCTGGGCGGAAATGATTTTGTCTGTCTTGAACGGACCCGAAGAGGAGAGAGCGAGAGCTTGCAAATGCATTTAAAGATGATAGTGAGAGTGGTGTTGAATTGGATGAGAAAACCTGCCATTGTTTTTTACTCAGCCACATTTTGAGTGGACAGGTGGGGACAGCTGCTGTGCACGAGACAATACCTTCTGATGTCCAGTGCAGGATGTGTACATAGACATATCAATATAGTTTGTAAGCAAGAGTTACGGTGCACCATTGTGTATATATATGATAGAGACGGCGCATGGATTACACTAAAATAACAATCATACTGTGAACTCATACTTCCTACTCTTGTGCAAACCGTCACCTTTACATCACCATTTCAAGGACACAGACAATGTGACAAACGGAATTTCTGGAGACAGTTTCTATGTGGATGTTATCTGGGAAATCAGACTGTAAGTAGGGACATGTTCCCATTTGTCTCTTGGCATGTTCTGTGGCCGCAAACATGGTTTTTCGTCTGTTGTCTTAAAGGTATGTGTCACCTTTATTTGCACCTGTGTGTCCCCCTCCTGGTGACAGTGACTCTGAAAGTGTGACCATTGCCTTCTGACTTCATTTACCTACACAGCGATATATAGGTTGCCATGGTTTTACTAAGAGCTTGCAGACACAGATGACTCAAACCCACATACCCTCTTTCATACATTTTTTCCTTATGAAAACCAAGGAATGAAACTGTTATGTACATAGGAACATAGGAATAAGGGGAAGTAATGCCAAATACGAAACAGGGATGAAAGAGTTAATCGCTTTCACGAAATGGTCCAAACATACTCGCAAGAAAATGTCTAAAACACGCAAGAACTGGTCTACCTAAAACACGCAAGAAATGGCCTTAACACACACACACTACACACCCACACATGCATGCATGCACACACACACACACACACACACACACACGCACATGCACACCTGCACACACACAGCCACTCAGTGTGTCTTGCTGCAACTGGGCCGCTTTGCTTTGCAGGCAAGCCGATGGGTGACACCATCCTGTACTTTGGTTGTCGGCGGAAGGCAGAGGACTTCATCTATGAGGACGAGCTGGCGGAGTTCACCAAGCGCGGCTCCCTCACCAAGCTATACACAGCCTTCTCCAGGGACCAGAAGAAGAAGGTCTATGTGCAGCACCTCCTGGAGAACAACAAAGACGAGACCTGGAACGTTCTGGAGAACAACGGCCACTTCTACATCTGTGGGTAAGTGAGGGAACCAGGGACGCTCCCGGGTTGGGGATGTTGAGTTGATGGAGGTGGTGGTCCAGCCTTAGAAGCATTACAGCAGTATCCACATTTTGCCCTGTCAGTTAACTCTGCATGTGTGTGTGTGTGCTACGTGTGTGTATGCTGCATACATGTGTGTGTTCATGTGTAAATATAGATGGCATGTGTTTCATGTATGATCTGTTTTGACAAAACCTGTGTCATAAATTCACTCTGTATTCTGTCTGCGTCCATTTGAGGACTTTGAACTGAGGCGGCAAAATATGCACATTGCTAACATCTCAAGATTCACCGTGGTATCACCTACATGGTTGACTGTGTATTAAAACAAATGGTCGGGGAGGGTGGGGGGCGGGGAGGGGGATGATGTTTCTTACCCTACAAGTCTACTGCTTTTGAGAGAGAATGGAGACTAGTATGGGCTCTCTGGGGGGAGAGGGGACCATAATCGCTGAGTTGGCGGTACCCCACCGCAAGATAAAAGAAAATATGAATTAGGATGGTGATAATATCAGCAATGATAAATAATGGACATTTCTGTGATGCCTTAGCTATCACATGTATGCAAACAGACTGTGAAAGTTTTTGAGTTTTATGGATGGAGTGTGTGGATGTGTGATGCAGTGATGCTCGCAACATGGCCCGTGACGTGCTGTCCACGCTGGAGCGCATCCATGTTGCCTTTCTCCATGATGATGCGCTCCAGCGTGGACAGCACGTCACGGGCCATGTTGCGAGCATCACTGCATCACACATCCACACACTCCATCCATAAAACTCAAAAACTTTCACAGTCTGTTTGCATACATGTGATAGCTAAGGCATCACAGAAATGTCCATTATTTATCATTGCTGATATTATCACCATCCTAATTCATATTTTCTTTTATCTTGCGGTGGGGTACCGCCAACTCAGCGATTATGGTCCCCTCTGACAGAGAGCCCAGACTAGTCTCCATTCTCTCTTTCAAAAGCATAGACTTGTAGGTAATAATACATCATTCCCTGTAAAACGTACCCCCCCCCCCCCCACCTGGCAGACCATTTGTTTTAATACACAGTCAACCATGTAGGTGATACCACGGTGAATCTTGAGATGTTAGCAATGTGCATATTTTGCCGCCTCAGTTCAAAGTCCTCAAATGGACGCTTTGGGGGTTTTTGGGGAAAAAAAGGGGGGGTTTTTTTTTTTGGTTTCCCCCCAAAAAAAAAAAACCCCGAAAACCCCCCCCATTTAAAAAATTAAAAAAAAAAAAATTTTTTAAAAAAAAAAAAAGGGGAACCCCAAATTTTTTTTAAAAAAACCCCCCCCTTTTTTTTTTTTTTTAAAAACCAAAGCCCAAAAAAAAAATTTTTTTTTGGGGGGGGGGGGGGGAAAACGGAAAAACCAAAAAAACCCCCGGGGAAAAAAAAAAATTTTGGGGGAAAAAAACCCTTTAAAAAGGCCTTTTTAACCCTTTTCCCCCCCCCCTTTTTTTTTTTTTTTGGTTTTTTGGGTTTAAAAAAAAAAAAGGCCCAAAAAAAAATTTCCAAAAAAAAATTTTTTTTTAAAATGGGGGCCCCGGGGGGGGGGCCCCCCCCCCAACCCCCCCCCCCCCTTTTTTTTTTTTTTGGGGGAAAGGGGTTAAAAAAAAGGGGGGGGGTTTTTTTAAATTTCCCCCAAAAAAAAATTTTTTTTTTTTTAAAAAAAAATTTTTTTCCCCTTTTAAAAAACCCCCCCCTTTTTTAAAAAAAAAAGGTTTTAGGTTTAAAACCTTCCCCAAAAAAACCCCCCCCCCCCCCAAAAAGGGGTTTTTTTTGGGGGAACCCAAATTTTTTCCCCCGGAATTTTCCCCCAAATTTTTTTTTGGGGAAAAAAAAAAAGGTTTTAAAAAATTTTTGGGTTTTTTTTTTTAAAAAAAAAAATTTTAAAAAACCCCCCCCCTTTTTTTTTTAAAAAAAAATTGGGGGGGTTTTAAAATTGGCCACCCCCCCTTTTTTTTAAAAAAGGGGGGGGCCCCCCTTTTTTAAAAAAATTTTTTTTTTTTTTGGGGGTTTTTTTTTTTTGGGGGGGTTGGGTTTTTTTTTGGGGGGGGTTTTTTTTTTTTTTTGGTTTTCCGGGGGGACCCCGGGGGGGGGGCCCCCCCCCTTAAAAAATTTTTCCTTTTACCCGGGGGGGGGGGAAAACCCCCAAAAAAGGGGGGGGGAAAAACAAAGGGGGGGTTTTTGGGGTTCCCCCTTTTTTTGGGGGGGGGGGGGGAAGCCGGGGGGGGTTGGAATTTTTTTTTGGGCCTTTAAATTTTTGGTTTTTTTTTTTTTTGTTTTTTTTGGGGGGAAAAGGGGGCCCCCAAAGGGTTTTTTTTTTTTTTTTTTTTTTTCCCCTTTTTTTTCCCCTTTTTTTTTTTTTTTTTTTTAAAAAATTTTTGGGGGGTTTTTTAAAAATTTTTTTTTTAAAAAAAATTGGTTTAAAATTTTTTTTGGAAATGGAAAAAATTTTTTGGGGTTTTTTTTAAAAAATTTTTTTTTTTTTTAAAAAAAAGGGGTTTTTTTTTTTAAAAAGGGAAAAAAATTTTAGGCCCCAAAAAAAAAAGGGGGGGCCCCAAAATTTTTTTCCCGGCATTCCCCCCGTCCCAAAAAAATTTTTAAAACCCCCCCTTTTTTTGGGGGGGAATTTCCCCAAATAAAAAAAGAGTTTTTTTTTCCCCTTTTTGGGGGGGTTTTTTTAAAAATTTTTTTTGGGGAATTTAAATTTTTTTTTTTTTAAAGGGGTTTTTCCCCCCTTTCCCCCCGAATTCCCCCCCTTAAAAAAGGGGGGGGTTTTTTTAAGGAAAAAAAAAATTTTTAACCCCCAAAAAAAAAAAAAAAATTTTTTTTTTTTTTTTGGGGGGGGGGAAAATTTTTTTTTAAAAAAAAAAAAAAAAATTTTTTTTTTTTAAAAAAAAAAAAAAATTTTTGGGGGGGAAAAAAAAAAAAAAAATTTTTTTTAAAAAAAAAATTTTAAAAAATTTTTTTTCCCCCCCCTTTTTTTTTTTAAAATTTTTTCCCCCCCGGGGGGGAAAACCCCCAAAAGGGTTTTTTTGGGGGGGGGTTTTTTGGAAAAGGAAAAAAGGGGGGGGGGGGGCCCCCAAAAACCGGTTTTTGGGGCCCCCCCCCAAAAAGGGTTTTTTTTTGGGGGAACCCCTGGGAAAAATAAAAAAAACCCCCCCCCCCCTTTTGGGGGGGAATTTTTTTTTTTAAAAAAAATTTTTTTTTTCAAAAACCCCCCCCAAAATTTTTGGGCCCTTTTTTTTAAAAACCCTGGGGAATAAAAAGGGGAAAGGGGTTAAAAAAAGGGGGTTTTTTTTTTTTGGTTTTCCCCTTTACCCAAAAATTTCTTTGGGAAAACCCGGAAAAACCCCCCCCCATTTTTGGGGTTTTTTTTTCCCCCCCGGGGCCCCCTGGCCCCCCCGGGGGGGGGGATTTTTTTCCCCCCCCCGGGGGGGAAAAACGTTTCCCCCTTTTTAAAAAAAAAGGGGGGGAAATTTTTTACAGGGGGAAAAGGGGAAAAAATTTCCCCCCAAAAAAACCCCCCGGGAAAAAAAAAACCCCCCCCCCCCCTTTTTTTTTTTCCCCCAAACCCCCCCCCGGGGGGGGTTTTTTTTAAAAACCCCCCCGGGGGGCCCCCGGCCCTTTTAAAATTTTGGGGGGGTTTTTTTTTCCCCCGGGGGGCCCCCCCCAAAAAGGGGGGGGGGGGCCCCCCCCCTCTGGGGAAAAAAAAAAAACCCCCCCCTTTTTTTTTGGGGGGTTTTTGGGGCCCGGGCCCCCCCCCTTGGTTTCCCCAAAAAACCCCCAAAACCCTTAAAAAAACCCCCCCCCAAAAAAAACCCCCCCCCCCCCCCCGGGGGAACCCCCAAAACCCCCCAAAAAATTTTTTTTTTAAAAAGGGGGGGTTTTTTTAAAAAAGGCCCCAAAAAGGGAAAAAAAAAAAAGGGGGGGAAAAAAAAAAAAAAATTTTTTTAATTTCCTTTTTTTTGGGGGGAAAAAAAAGGAAAAAAAAAAAAAAAGGGGGGAAAACGGGTTTAAAAAAGGGGGGGCCCTTTTTCCCCCCCCCAAAATTTTTTCCCCCCCAAGGGGAACCGGGGCCAAAAAAGGGGGGAAAAAAATTTTTTGGGTTTAAAAAATTTTTCCCTTTTTTTTCCTTTTCCCCCCCCTTTTTGGGGGTTTTTAAAAAAATTTTTTTTTAAAAATTTTAACCCCTTTAAAAAAAACCCTTTTTCCCCCAAAAAAAAAACCCTTCCCTAACCCCTTTTTAATTTTTTTTTTTTGGGGGAAAAAAATTTTTCCCCCCCTTTTTTTTTTTTTTTAAAGGGAAATTTTGGAAAATTTTTTGGGGGGAAAAAAAAAATTTTTTGGGGGGGGAAAAAAAACCCCCCCAACCCGGGGCCCCCCCCAAAAAAAAACCCCCCAAAAAAAAGGAAAATTTGGGGGGAAAGGGGGGGGGGGGGGGCCCCCCCCCCGGGAATTTTTTTTGGGGTTTTTCCCCTTTTCCCCGGGGAAAAAAAAAGGGGGGGGGGGGTTAAGGGGGGGGGGGGCCCCAAAAAAAAGGGGGGGGGTTTTTTTTTTTTTAAAAAAAAAAAAAAAAAATTTTTTTTTTTTTAAAAAAAAAAAAGGTAAAAAAAACCCCCCCCGGAAAAAAAAAACAAAAATTTGGGGGGGGGGAGGGGAAAAAAAAATAAAAAAAA
>JABMCL010001617.1:0-10700 GCA_018857735.1 Alviniconcha marisindica
TTTTGGGTTTCCCCCTTTTTTTTTAAAAAAAAATTTTGGGTTTTTTTGGGGGGGGGCCCCCGGGTTTTTTTTTGGGGGTTTTTTGGGGGGGGGCCCCCCCCCAATGGCATTTATTTTTAAAAACCCCCCTTTTTTTTTTAAAATTGGAAAAAACCCAAAAGGGGGGTTTTTTTTCCCCCAAAAACCCCCCTTTTTTGGGGGGCCCAAAAAACCCCCCCCCCTTTTTTGGGGTAAAAAAAGGGGCCCCCCTTTTTTTTAAAAAAAAAGGGGGCCCCCCCCTTTTGTTTAAAAAAAATTTTAAAAAGCCCAAAAAAGGGGGGGAAAAATTAAAAAAAGGGCCCCCCCCGGGGGGGGTTTTTAAAAAAAAAATTTTTTTCCCCCCCCCCCAAAAAAAAAATTTTTTAAAAGGGGGGAACCAAAAATTTAAATTTTTCCCCGGGGGAAAAAAAAAAAATTTTTTTTTTGGGGTTAAAAAAAAAATTTTTTTTGGGGGGGGCCCAAAAAAAAATTTTTTTTTTGGGGGAAAAAAAAAAAATTTTTTTTTTGGGGGAAAAAAAAAAAAAATTTTTTTTTTGGGGAAAAAAAAAATTTTTAATTTTGGGGAAAAAAGGGAAAAAGCCCCCCCCTTTTTTTTGGCAGAAATAAGGGGAAAAAAAACCCCCCCCTGGGGGGAAAAAAATTTTTAAAAACCCCCCCTTTTTTCAGGGAAAAAATGGAAAAACCCCCCCCCAAAAAAAAAAAAAACCCCCGGGGCCCCCAAAAAATAAAAAAACCCCCTTTTTTTCCCCCGGGGAAAAATTTTTTTTAAACCCCCCCCGGGGGGTTTTTTGGAAAAAACTTTAAAAACCCCCCCCCCCGGGGGAAGAAATTTAAAAGGGCCCCCGACCTTTTTTAAAAATAAAACCCGGGCCCCCAAAATTTTTTAAAAAATTTTTTTTGGGGGGCCCCCCCGGTTTGGGAAAAAATTTGGGGGCCCCCCCTTTTTGTTAAAAAAACCCGGGGGCCCCCCCTTTTGTTAAAAAAACCCGGGGAAAAACCCCCTTTTAATGGGGAAAAAAAAAACCCCCCCCAAAAAACAAAATTTTTAAAAAAAATTTTGGTTTTAAAAAAGGGGGGAACAAAAAAATTTTTTTCCCCCCCCCTTTTTTTTTTCCCGGTTTGGAAAAAAAATTTTTTTCAAAAGGGGGGGAAAACCAAAAAAAAAAGGGGGGGGGGGTTGGAATTAAAAAAATTTTTCCCCGGGCCAAAACCCCTTTTTTAAAAAAAACCCCCCCTTTTTTCCCCCCCGGGGGTTCCCCCTTTTTGGTTTGGGGGGAAAAAAAAAAAAAAGGGGGTTTTTTTTTAAAAAATTTTTTTTTTAAAAAAAAAAAAAAAACCCCGGCCCCAAAAAAAAAACCCCCACCTGTACTGTGTTCAGGTAGAAGATAACTGTGAACAAAGCCCACCTGTACTGTGTTCAGGCAGAAGATAACTGTGAACAAAGCCCACCTGTGCTGTGTTCAGGCAGAAGATAACTGTGAACAAAGCCCACCTGTGCTGTGTTCAGGCAGAAGAGCTGAAGGAGCAGGGCAATGCAGCACTGAAGAAGGGCAGTCCGGCAGAGGCAGTGCTGCACTACACACATGCTGTGAAACTGGATCCAAACAACCACCTGCTGTACAGCAATCGCTCCCTGGCCTTCCTCCGCCTGGACCAGTACTACCTGGCTCTGCAGGATGCCAAGCAGGCCATTAAACTGCAGCCCAGCTGGCCAAAGGTAAACATTCATTAACACCTGTATTACCTGCAGGATGCCAAGCAGGCCAATAAACTGCAGCCCAGCTGGCCCCCAGCAGGATGCCAAGCAGGCCATTAAACTGCAGCCCAGCTGGCCAAAGGTAAACCATTCATTAACACCTGTATTACCTGCAGGATGCCAAGCAGGCCTATGGCCTGAAGCCCAGGTTGGGGAGGTAAACTGATCTGATGGAGGTCAGACTTTGTGCATCATGGTTTTAGGTATGGCAAGACCATTTGCAAACTGCTTTTTGTGATTTTGTCATGTAATTAAAGCAGATAAATGGTTTGTTTCCAGTGTGCAGCCAGCATTGACAAAACTTATCTGGTTGATATTCATTGGAGTCTGTTTAAGATGAGAGATCTTTGAAGCTTTCCTGATGATAACCTTCATTCATTAAGCTTTACATAATCATGCCAGTTTGATTACCTTAGTTAACCTCCCTTCAAGCTGGACAAATCAAGCTGGTGTATTTTCTCAGTAAAGTCCTGTTTGATCAAGGTCAGACTTTGTGTGCATGCAGTGACTGATACATAGACAACCTGATGTACGCAGTCCAGTTCTTGGCTTTGGTGTGGTTTTTTTAATTTTTTTTTAATTTTTATAGAAGATATTTAGTTCATTAATTGCTGAATGTATCATTATATGTAGACTCTGTGATCATTGGTGTTTCTAGAAACTGTTGAATGGTGTTGGTGTGATGGTACTAACATCTTTGAGACTGCAGGATTTTACCCCCCTTTTACAGTATGATGAAATGTGTGTTCTTGACCTATTTTCAAAGGCGCAGTAGAGCTCTGGAAGCAAAATGAGAGGGGGTTTTCTTTTTTTGTTGTTTTTTTTTTTTTTTTTTTTTTTTTTTTTTTTTTTTTTTTTTTTTTTTTTTTTTTTTTCAAAGGGGTTTTTTCAGGAAAGGGGAGGTGGAATACAAGGCTGGACAGTATGCAATGGCTCTCATGTCCTACAAGGTGAGAAACAAAGAATCGCATAACACATACTCTGCTCGTTCAGGTCAGAATGGGGATACAGTGTGGATGCAGAATGCAACTTGGGTGAGACTCCTGTTATGACTGGGAACTGGTTCATGTACTACTGCCCATTCTAAACAATCAGCAACCATTTTGTTTGCGTGTGGACATTTAAAAGGTAGCTAACTGCATTTTATTGCAAATGTGTCGGTGCTCACAGATCTTTTTTTCTTCTCCAGCAAGCCATGATCCTTGACCCCACAGACGAGACGATCCAGACAGCCATTTCCAGAACAAACAAAGAAATGAACAGAGAGCGAAAAGGTCACTTGATGTGTGTCCAGAGCTGAGCCAGCAGTGACAGTGTTGACTGCATAGTTCAATGTTTGTGCATCACAACTACAAACGTCATCTGTGTTCAGTTTCAAATGTATCTTTAAGCTGATCTGTGTCGGTGATTCGTGGTGTGGGTGTTAATGAGATTGATTCCTGACTCCTGTGTACCTAGCACAGTAGCAGTGGTGCAAAGAACTCTCCCTTCATGGATGGTGTTTGAAAGGTGTAGCTTGTACATGGCCTGGACCATATGCTTTAGGTTTGTTGACCATGTCTTAGCACCTGTTGGTGTGATGCCTCAGGTTTGTTGGACCATGTTTAAAGCACCTGTGGGTGTGATACCTCAGGTTTGTTAGTGTTACCATGTCTTAGCCCCGTGGGTGTGATCCCTCAGGTTTGTTGACCAGTCTTAGCACCTGTGGGTTGATACCTCAGGTTTTTTAGTGTTACCAGTCTTAGCACCTGTGGGTGTGATACCTCAGGTTTGTTGACCATGTCTTAGCACCTGTGGGTGTGATGCCTCAGGTTTGTTAGTGTTACCATGTCTTAGCACCTGTGGGTGTGATACCTCAGGTTTGTTAGTGTTACCATGTCTTAGCACCTGTGGGTGTGATACCTCAGGTTGTTGACTATATCTTAGCATCTGTGGGTGTGATGCCTCAGGTTTGTTGACCATGTCTAGCACCTGTGGGTGTGATACCTCAGGTTTGTTACCATGTCAAGCACCTGTGGGTTTGATACCTCAGGTTTGTTGACCATGTCTAGCACCTGTGGGTGTGATACCTCAGGTTTGTTACCATGTCAAGCACCTGTGGGTGTGATGCCTCAGGTTTGTTACCATGTCAAGCACCTGTGGGTGTGATACCTCAGGTTTGTTGACCATGTTTTAGCACCTGTGGGTGTGATACCTCAGGTTTGTTGACCATGTTTTAGCACCTGTGGGTGTGATACCTCGGTTTGTTACCATGTCAAGCACCTGTGGGTGTGATACCTCAGGTTTGTTGACCATGTCTTAGCACCAGTGGGTGTGATACCTCAGGTTTGTTAATGTAAGCCCTTGGGTGTGATCCTCAGGTTTTTAATGTTGCCCTGTGGGTGTGTCCCGGTTTTTTGACCTTCTTCACTTTGTATCCTGGTTTTTTGTTTTTTGCTCTGTGGGGGTTCCCAGGTTTGTTGACCTGCTGCACCTGTGGGTGTGATACCTCAGGTTTGTTGACCATGTCTTAGCACCTGTGGGTGTGATGCCTCAGGTTTGTTGACCATGTCTAGCACCTGTGGGTGTGATACCTAGGTTTGTTGACCATGTCTAGCCCCTGTGGGTGTGATACCTAGGTTTTTTACCATGTAAGCACCTGTGGGTTTGATACCTCAGGTTTGTTGACCAGTTAGCACCGTGGGTGTGATACCTGGGTTTGTTGACATATTTAGCACCTGTGGGTGTGATACCTCGGGTCTGTTGTTTATATCTTAGATCTGTGGGTGTGATGCCTCAGGTTTTTTGACCATGTCTAGCCCCTGTGGGTGTGATCCCTCAGGTTTGTTACCATGTAAGCCCCTGTGGGTGTGTCCCTCAGGTTTGTTGACCATGTCTAGCACCTGTGGGTGTGATACCTCAGGTTTGTTGACCAGTTAGACCTGTGGGGTGATACCTCAGGTTTGTTACCTGTCAAGCACCTGTGGGTGTGTACCTCAGGTTTGTTGCCATGTCTTAGCACCTGTGGGTGTGATCCCTCAGGTTTTTTGACCTGTCTAGCACCTGTGGGTGTGATACCCTTGGTTTGTTCCCATGTCTAGCACCGGGGTGTGATACCTCGGTTTTTTGCCCATGTCTTAGACCTGTGGGTGTGATACCTCAGGTTTGTTGACCTGTTTTAGACCTTGGGTGTGATCCCTCAGGTTTGTTGACCATGTCTAGCACCTGGGGTGTGCTGTAAACAAAAGTAAGGCTGCAGTTTGCTGCAGCGCCGTGAAGACAGAGGTAGTTGCTGATCTCGCTGGTCTCTGTCCCGTAGTGCTGGCACGACAACCTGTCATCTTCACAGCTGGAGGTGCAGGTGGGGGCTGTGGTGGCACTGGCGGTCGTTTCTACCCCATCGCCTACTATACAGGTAAAGCAGCCTGTCTCACCTTCTGCATCCACCCCCAAAAAGACCCAAAACACACAAACACATTGCATACCCCAACCAACCCAAACCACACAACACAAATATTATATATATTATATATATTATAATAATATATATTATATTATATATAATTTATTAAAAATAAATTAAAATAAAAAACAATTAAACATTTTCCGTTCCACCCCCTTTCCGGGCCTCCCCCCCACATATTTTCCAAGTTTTTTTTTTTTTTTTTTTTTTTTCAGCTGTACATACACCTGTGAATGGTAATATGACAGCAGGCCATTTAAAATAGCAAGAGGATTTCCTGGTAAACTGTACTTCAACAATAAAAATGTGATTCTGATTCTAACAAAACTAAGCCATTGTGTGGTCACTTTTGAATAAATTTTAAAATCAATTGCAAGCAAACCTCAGTATGAATAACATGCTAACATATTGTAAGAGACATATTTGCAGGTGTGGTGGTTGGGAGGGGGGGGGGGATAAGTGATGTGTAAATATATTCTGTATTTAATGACAACCCCATTGAATGCTTCATGTCTTCATTTTAGTTGGTGCGTGTGTTTGTGTATGCATGTGTGTGTGATATTTTAATGTGTGTGTGTGTATGTTGTCATGCGTGTGGTTGTGTGTGTGTGTGTGTGTGTGTGTGTTTTTTCTTTTCTGTTTGGGGAACAGCACCCTGTACTACAAGTCTTGCTGATCTCTACTTTTGCTCTCAGGGATTTGGAATTTTCCAAAACCGGTTAGTTATGAATATTGCTTGATTTGTCCATAATTTTTATTAGGTCTGTTTATTTCTTCTTGAGAGGGGGAGAGGAAAGAGAAAAGGGAGAGAGTTTTTGAGTGGAGTTCTAAATATTAACCAGAAGTTGTTGGATTCTATGTTTTTCAGTGAATGAAATGCATATATCTGAGTTTACAGGTAGAGACTTACTGGGGTGGGGGGGGGGGGGAAATGCAGCATGCGTGGTGCATGTTTTTGTGTGTTGTGTGGTACTGGCAATGTCTTTATGGTAAATCATTATACCTGGGTTGTGAACTGTAGTAAAGGGTTTTGTCATGAGTTGTTTGTATAGCATCGCGTTTTTAAAGTCTGATTAGAGAAGTGGAATTGTTTGCACCAAAACTTGAATAGTTAACCTTTCCTTTAAACTGCTGACTCACCAAAACGGGAATAGTTAATCTTTCCCATTAGGTGCTGACGCCCAGAATTGAATAGTTATATTCCATTAGGTGCTGACGCAAGAATTGAATAGTTAATCTTTCCTTTGGTGCTGAGCACCAGAATTGAATAGTTATCATTCCATTAGGTGCGACGCAAGAATTGAATAGTTAATCATTCCATTAGGTGCTGAGCACCAGAATTGAATAGTTAATCATTATTAGGTGCTGACGCACCAGAATTGAATATTTAATCATTCCATTAGGTGCTGACGCCCCAGAATTGAAATTTAATCTTCCATTAGGTGCTGCGCCCAAAATTGAATAGTTAATCATTCCATTAGGTGCGACGCACCAGAATTGAATATTAATCATTCCATTAGGTGCTGACGCCCCAGAATTGAATAGTTAATATTCCATTAGGTGCTGACGCACCAGAATTAATGTTAATCATTCCATTAGGTGCTGACGCACCAGAATTGAATAGTTAATTTTCCATTAGGTGCTGACGCACCGAATTGAATATTTAATCTTCCATTAGGTGCTGACGCACCAGAATTGAATAGTTAATATTCCATTAGGTGCGACGCACCAGAATTGAATAGTTAATCATTCCATTGGTGCTGACGCACCAGAATTTGAATAGTTAATCATTCCTTTAGGTCTGCGCACCAAAATTAAAAAGTTATATTCCATTGGTGCTGACGCACCAGAATTGAATAGTTAATCATTCCATTAGGTGCTGACGCACCAGAATTGAATAGTTATCATTCCATTAGGTGCTGACGACCAGAATTAATAGTTATCATTCCATTAGGGCTGACGCACCAGAATTGAATAGTTTCATTCCTTAGGTGCTGACGCACCAGAATTGAATGTTATCATTCCATTAGGTGCTGCGCACCAGAAGTTGAATATTTATATTCCATTAGGTGCTGACGCACCAAAAGTTGAATAGTTATCATTCCATTAGGTCTGACGCCCAGAAGTTGAATAGTTTCATTCCATTAGGTGCGACGCCCAGAAGTTGAATAGTTACATTCCATTAGGTGCTGACGCACCAGAAGTTGAAAGTTCATCATTCCTTGGGTGCTGACGCCCCAGAAGTTGAATAGTTATCATTCCTTAGGTGCTGACGCACCAGAAGTTGAATAGTTATCATTCCATTAGGTGCTGACGCACCAGAAGTTGAAAGTTATCTTCCATTAGGTGCCGACGCACCAGAAGTTGAATATTCATCATTCCTTAATGCTGATGCACCAGAGCTGACGCCCTCCACAGGGAAGAACACAGTTTTGACTCTTTGACACAAAACTCCATTTTGTTTTCTGCTTCATACAGGTATTGAGGATTCTGAAACTCAGGTCTGCTTGACCCCCTTTAAATTTTAGGAGGGAATCCAAAAGGCCATCTTTTCTTTAGCAAGCTCTTTTTTTTCCATGGAAGCCGGGTCGGGGTACCTTCTTTTGGTGGTTATTGGGAGGAGCCTGGGTCGGTTTTTTGTTTATGGGTCTCCTAAACCCAAATGAGCCCCATAGGTCCTGCCCAAAAACCCAGAAATTACTCTGGGGCTTCCATGTTCGCCTCCCCCTAATGTCTGGGGGTTCCCATGTTCTAATAACCCTGCCTAATGCTTTTGCTCCTGTTTGAATAAACCCTCCTAATGCTAAAACCCCTCCTGCCTCCCAATAAACCCCGCCATAAGCAATGGGGGCTACTCCTGTTTTGCCAAAACCCATCCAAAAGACTCTGGGGCATCCTTCCCTGAAAAACCCCCGCCATAACGGGAAGTGGGGCCTGTAGCCCTCCAAAAACCCCGCCTAAAATTAATTAGCCCCCACCATCCTGCCAAAAAGGGGGTTTTTAGGGTTAAAAAAAAAAGCACTTTCATTGCTTTTTCCTTCGGTCAACCCCTAAACCTTGGTGAATAAATCCACCAAAACCGCCCAAACCCCCAAAACCTCCCCCAAAAACCCTTTGAAAAATAATTTTCTCCATTTTTGCCCCAAACCAAACTGCTGTGTCTTATGGATTTCTTAAAACTTGGGTGCAATGCCTTGGAGGCATCTCCAGATCAAAATTTTCATTAAAACGGGGCCTTTGGTGTTTCGGTTTTTTATTGAGGTTTTTGGGGCAAAATTTTGGAAATCAAATTTTTTGCTTCGATTAAAACCTCAATTTTTATTTCAGGGGGTATTGTTTGGGGGGTGTGCATTTTGGGGTAGACCAGTTTGGGGCTTCCAATGGACTTTTTTTTTTTGGGCCAGGGGTACGACGGGCTTTTTTTTTTATTTCGGGGGCTTTGGGTTTTATTTTGGTCTAAATTTTTTGTTTTATTTTTTTAGAACTTTTTTTGTATTTTGTGGTTTTTGGGTTTTTTGGGGTTTTCTTTTGGGAACCTTTCACGACCTCAAATGGGAAAAAATTATAAACGGGATTTGGGCCTGTTAAACTTGTCCAAAAAAGCCAACAAAACTTTTGCGGGAATTTCAGGGTCTACTTTTCCAGTTCATTAAATTTTCAATTTTTTTCCTTCCGAAAAAACCCCCCTAAGTTTTTCCTGCCAAACCCTTTAATGAAGTAAATTTTGGGTGGGTTTAATAGGGAAAGCTGAAATTTCGGTTTTTAGGTGTCCTGATGGATGGGAAAAAAGTTTTTAGTTTCTTTTTTTTCCTTTTTTATTGGAGGGGATGGATGGTTTTAAACCTTTTTCTGGTTTTGGGAAAGGAAGGGTTGGGTCAAATTGGTTTTTTACTTCAATTTTAAAAAAATTTTTAAAATTTTTTTTTTAAAAATTTTTTTTGGGGGTTTTTTTTTTTTTTGGGTTTTTTTTCCCCGGGGGCCCCCGGGTTTAAACAACTTTTTCCCTTTTCCCCTTTGGGTTTTTTCCTTTTTTTTAAAACCCTGTAAATGGGGGGAAAAAAACCGGGGGTTTAAAAAAAAAAATTTAAAAAAAATTTTTAAAAAAACCCCCATTTTTCAAAAAAATTTTTAAAACCCCCAAAAAAATTCTAACCCGAAATCAAAACCCCCCTTTTTCACCAGAAATTTTCCCCCAAAATTTGGGGAAAAAGGGAAACCCCCCACCAATGGAAAAAATCAATTTGGGCCAAAAATTTTCCCCCTTTTTAAAAAACTTTTTATCCAACCCCAAGGCCATCAAAAAAACCCCCCAAACCAAAAATCCAATTAATTTAAAATTTTTTTACAACCCCCAAAAAATTTGAAACCCCCCCCCCCCTTTTAAAAACTCCAAAAAAACAATCCCCCAAAAACGGCCCCCCATTTTTGCCCCAATTATTTTTCCCCTCCATCCGGCAACCCAAAAACCCCCCCCCCGCCCCTCTTGCCCCCCAAAACAAAATCGGTTTGGGGCACCCCCCAATTTCCAAAAATCACTTTTCCCTTTTTTACCCCTGAAAACAAGGGCCCCTCCCCCTTTTGGGGGGTTTTTGTTTTTCCCCCCGAAGGCCCCGGGGGGGGCCCTTTTACCCCCTTTGTTTAAATAAAAACCCCCGAAGTTTCCTTTTCCCCCAAAAACCAAATTTCTACCCCCCGGGGGGGAAACCCAGGTGGGCCCCCACTTTATTTTTTTAAGCCCATTTTTTGGGGAAAACGGGCCCTTTTTAAATTTCCCTTTATAATTTCCCAAAAAAATTTTAAATTTAAAATTTTTCATTTTCAAATTTTTTCAAAAGGACACCCCGGGAAAAATTTTTGGAAATTTTTCAAAAAATAAATTTTTCCCCCCAAATTTTAAAAACCCTTTTTTTCTGGAAAAAACAGGGCTTTAAACCCCGATATAAAAATTTTTTCATTTGGGGGAAAAAAAAACCCCCCTTAAAAAAACCCCCCCCCCTTTCCCCCAAAAAAAAGTTAGCCCAAAAAAAAAATTTAAAATCAAAACAAAAAAACCCAAAACCCCCAAAAAAACAAAGCCCCAAAAATTTTCCCCAAACCAAAAAACCCTTTTAAAAAAACACATTTAAAAAAAAAAAAATTTACCCCCCTTTAATCCCCAAAACCACCCCAAAATTTAAAATTTTTAGCCCGTAGGTTTTCCCCCCGGGCCCCAAAACCTTCCCCCCCCCCGGGGAAAAAATGAAACCTTTTTTCCCTTTTTTTGGGGGTTTTTTTTGGGGGGGGTTGTTTAACTTCAGAAGGGGGTTTTTTTTAAAAAAACCCAAAAAAATTTTTTTAAAAAAGGGGGGGGTTTGGGGGGCCCTTTTTGGGGGTTTTCAAGGGGGGGTTTTTTTCCCCCCCTTTTGGGGAAAATGGGCAATTCCCCCCGGGGGAAAAAAAAAGGGGGGGGGGGGTTTTCCCCTT